>SSNS01000050.1:121096-187999 GCA_006937985.1 Aphyosemion australe | reverse complement strand
CCCCCCCCCCCCCCCCCCCCCGGAAAAAAAAAAAAAAAAACTAACAGAACTGAAAGTGTCAACAAAAAATACTCAGAAGTGAGAAGCCACATTGTCCTTGAGCACTCAAAAAGATCTTGAGGAATTCTTGAAATAAGTGTTTCTAATGGTTGGTGGGAATGTTTATGTTTTGTTCACTTTGTGAAGGGCATCTGTAGTCTGGAACACATGTCTGTTTTTAAAACCTGCAATTGCCACCCTTCTCCAAATGTCCTTATTGGGATTCAGATCAAGGGAACATGCAGCATTAGCCAAAAGAGTGAGGCTATCCTCCTGGAAGAATCACTTTTCCAGGTAGGATTCACTCAACCTGTTTGCTCTCTTTCCGTCAGTAATATTAGCAGTGGCGGCTCGTCCATAGGGGGCGCTAGGGCGCCGCCCCACCACTCACAGGAAGGAGAAGAAGAAGATAGGAATCACAAAATATATTTAAAAAAAACATAAAAAGTGAACTAAACGATCTATACACACCATATGGACTAAGTGCTGTGTGTAATCTGTGTTTAATAATGTTTTTTTTTACTTTTAACACGGCCGAATCGTCGACGTACTTGTCACGTGTCCTCTCGCGGGCGCAGCAATCTTTACCATTGACTTAATATGGGCTAACTGGCGCATGTGCAGTGGGTCCCCAAACCGTCCACAACGAGAAAGAATAGGAGAGCGGTTGGTCGCATCTTTTAGCGATCGTCGCCGCCTCACCGGGTGAATTCTGCTCAGACCAGGGGGAGGAGATCGCTGATTGGTCAGGTTGTTCACCCCGCCCTGAGGGGAAAACTTTCCACAGGCTGGCACAGTGTGGCTCCATCTGTGCCAATTTGTCACGGCAGCAACACACTACTTCCACTGAATATTTTTTTGTTGTCCAACCTTTTAGCCATCTTTGCTATAATTGTGAAATCATCAGTGACAAATAAAGTTAATTGCTTCAAAACCTGACGTAGCAAACGCTACTAGTAGGTTCCAATGTGTGAAACCTGAGCCAATCGAATTGCTTGTTGTTGAGTTTTTTTCAGCTGGCTGGCTTTCGTGTTAACCAATCACAGGGAGAGAATCCACGTAAACAGGAAAATGATGAATGCGGGCGGGCAAACTCTTATATAGTCTTTGGCAAAACAATGCCAGCAAACAGTCTGATCAGCTAAGCTTTTACGTTGGGATGTAGAATTTCACGAACCGAGTGGATTATTTTTACTACACCACACGGATTATGGCCATAACCTGCAGGTAAGCCTCATTTTAGCTTTTGGCTTCAGGAAATAGCATGCTGCCTCGTTAGCGGCTAGCACCGCTCCATACGGTTTGAACTAAGTGGTACTTCTTGTTTGTGAGTCTGGGCTTTAATCTAAACGCCGGCTGCTTCTGTGAATATCTTGCGTTGTGTCACTGTGTGTTTTTCTGGATACGTGTAGCGTCTATTTTACGGCCTCACGTTTATTTACAGCTTATGGGTGTTCTGTTTGTAGAAAGTGGATTCTATTGATTAGATTTAGCCTACTCCCCTTAAGCGTGTGTGCAGTTTGTGTAATATATGGGTGAATGGATGAATGTTTTTGTCAAAAACATGCTTAATATATTCGAAAACCTTTTGAATAACTTTGTTGGTCTTTGGCAAAACAATGCCAGCAAACAGTCTGATCAGCTAAGCTTTTACGTTGGGATGTAGAATTTCACGAACCGAGTGGATTATTTTTACTACACCACACGGATTATGGCCATAACCTGCAGGTAAGCCTCATTTTAGCTTTTGGCTTCAGGAAATAGCATGCTGCCTCGTTAGCGGCTAGCACCGCTCCATACGGTTTGAACTAAGTGGTACTTTTTGTTTGTGAGTCTGGGCTTTAATCTAAACGCCGGCTGCTTCTGTGAATATCTTGCGTTGTGTCACTGTGTGTTTTTCTGGATACGTGTAGCGTCTATTTTACGGCCTCACGTTTATTTACAGCTTATGGGTGTTCTGTTTGTAGAAAGTGGATTCTATTGATTAGATTTAGCCTACTCCCCTTAAGCGTGTGTGCAGTTTGTGTAATATATGGGTGAATGGATGAATGTTTTTGTCAAAAGCATGCTTAATATATTCGAAAACGTTTTGAATAACTTTGTTGCCGGAAGCGCTACTGTGACCGTCAGTTGTGTGACGCTGATGCTTAAAAATCAATGGTAATTTTGCGTCCCCTAGTGGTGATATGTGGTTAGCGCCCCACCCAAAATAAAAGTCACCGGCCGCCACTGAATATTAGAAGACAACTTAACTATCCAGGTTTCTTTTTTTCTTTTTTTTTACTAAGTCCAAACAGGCAAATGTGTGGCATAGGAGAAGATGTTTTATATTTTTTAAGCCCTTCTCTCACATATATTGTCTTATGGTTTATTGGCTACAGTCAGCATCAGCAAGGGCTTCATTTGGCAACATGTCTGTCTCTTCACTGGTAGCCTGTCAAATCATCTGGGTCATTGCAGGTTTAGTTTTATTTTTGGTTTATAACTTGATGCATTTGTTCCATAAGCCTCAGATCTTTAAAAAATGTAAAATAACTGTTTTATTGCACCGAACCTTGGCAGTGATGGTGCAAGAGGCCTTGCATGTGCAGATCTACAAACCTGCCACTTTCGAAAGACAGAAGGCCTTTTTGCTTTTGGCCATGACAGTCCTACTGCCTCACAGAAGATGATACGAAACACAGATTTATGCAGTTTTCAACTTTGTAGGTCTTAAACTTTTGATCAGCCTTTTCAAAATTAAATGCAGTTTTGAACAAATGACCTACTCTTTTTTTTACTTTCTTGCAATTTGAAAATCCATAAACACCTGGTTAATAACGGCCAGTGTGAAATGCAAATGCTTTAAATATTTTCCTATCATCTTGAGATTTTGTTTAGCAGTATCTAATGGCCTCTTCCTTTACTGGCATGCTTAGTTTTGTATTAGCCCAGATGTGTAAAAATCCCTGGATGATCGAACCCTATATAAAGAGTTTTGTCTCCCATCTTTTGGAAAAAAAAGTTCTGTAATGCCCTTGTCAATCTATACCACTTTGCCATATCAAAGCATCTCTTTATTTGTAGTCAGATGATTGCACTAACACTAAGGTCTAATTTCAGTCTCTACTTGTTTCCTTGAAGCCGTGTGTTTCCATGCACTTAGTCACTGTTCCTTATTTAAAACTCACACCTCTGATAAAGCCATCATAACAGGTTCAAAAGTGCAGAAGCATGATTCTGGTGAAATGTGCTTGCATTTAAAGAAGAACACAAACTGATCACTGCTGTTTCTAACAACGCGAAATTACATTCCTTTTGGACATAACCAGCTGATGTTAACTGTGAAACATGTAGAACAAACCAAACCTTTTCATGTTGATAAAGTTGCCAAACTTGCAACTGTCTCAAATTTACCACGTTTTAAAAATAGACTTGAAGCTGCTTTAGCCATTCTACAGAACAAGCTAGGTTTTGAACCCCTCCCCAGGTATCTTCCCTGAGACGCTTCTGCACTAAACACCAGTCACCGTTTTCTAGGTCCAAATGTCTTTTGTTGTCCGTGACTTCAAATGGTGTTTTTCTTTATAGAAATCTGGTAAATTGTCCTAAAGTTCAATTGGTAGCAGCCGGCTGTTTCTCCTTCTCTAATATTATTGAGTGGAGAACCTTGAATCTGTGTTTGGTCTTTACTTTGAGTCATCTCTTGTTAGGTGTGAATTTGTGCAAAGCTGACCCAAACTGACCCAGCTGTGGCAAAACTGAATAAAATCAGTGCAACAATAACAAAAGATTGCTTTTGAAATTGTGATTAATGCTTATTTGAAAACACGTCTTTTATTGCCTGTTCTTAAGTCCAATCTCTGAAATTCTCATGTAGACCTGGGATCTGGCCACATAGTTTAGCAGGGGAGTGTGTGTTAAGGCATTCTGCTTGACTTAATACACATACAACAAAATGCTGAAAACCCTTTACGAAACCATTACAACCATCTAATTCTAACAAACTCCTAATGGTTTGGTCTTTATTTTATCCCCAAACTCTCAAACTGCCTTAGGAATGCTGCCTTTCAGACTCCACTAACCTCTGTTCCTGCTAAAATAAGCCAAATATCCAATCTCAATTCAAACTGATTTAAGTAAATGAATGGACTTTTCACTTCAGTGTACTTTAAGTTAGTTCAGAAAGCAGAGACTTATTCCTCCGGCACTTTTAAGATTTGAAATGAAGTGGGGTTACCTACTTATCACACACATCACTGACCTTTTTAAACTTCTCCTTTCAATAATGAGTTTTTATGCCTTTGCTTGAGCTGCCTCTGATCTTTGGTCAGCAATGGTCCAAATATTATAATCCCAACAGGAATCAAATCCAATTGTTAGTGGGAGTAAAGCCACTCATAGGGTCAAATATGCAACTTGGCATTTTAAGTAATACATTCACTCTTTCTGTAAAACCCAAATATAAAATCAGACGCTGCCAATTATTGTTAAGTATTGTGTAATTATATCAACTAAATCCGTCTATGACTCTCTCTAAAGGTCTCTCTCTCAAAGGCCCCAGAAACCTCAACACTACTGAGGAAGTCAGACCCCCAAGTGGAATGGGGATCAAGCTCTCCAAACACATCTCCTCCAGGGGTGGGCTGGAGGTGGGCGTGCTTAGAGAGGTTATGTTTTTATGAATAAGTGGCCAAAAACAAGTGTTGGTTAAAGAGTCCAACCATGAACGTGCATCAGAAGGTTATTGTTTATTGCATACATTTCAAAGGTATATGGAAGCTGGCTACATTCAGGAGGGAGGAGGAGTGGAAGCCGAAACTCGGGGTGCTGTTGTCCGTGGTGCTGATGTTGGGGAGCAGGAGGAAGGCGCTGTCTGTGGTGCTGATCACCTGCCAGGACCAACAGGCAGCGGCTGTAACAGTGGGCATTAGTGTTTATAATACAGGAGAGGGGTAGAGCAGGATGACACAAACCTGCCCCCTTTAGCCATTTGAAATAGCTAAGTAGCCCAGCAGAGGATATGGAACTGAGAGAGTAGGATGCATGTGTAAAGCCAAAAACCGCTTTGGGGGTGTTTTTGATAAGGAAGAAATAACATTATGTGGTTAAAAGATCACAAACTTGATTTGCATGACACAGGCCCTTTAAAAATCACATAAAAATCTCACATGTGAACCAAAACATCAACTCTAATGGAAACCATGTAGGAGGGTTGAAAAGTGATTTGCATTAATAACTATCTCTCTCACCAGTTTAATAACGTCATATTCAATACAAATCTGGTTAAACTAAGAGATCTTGGTAGATGTAGAGTGAAATTTATTTAACCCTTCCATGTTCCTAATGGAGTCCAATGGACCCCACGAGTGAGCACCACTTCACCCCTGCCACGTGGACCCCAAAGGGATACACCACTAACACTGCTCAACCATCCCTGTCCTGGAGGGGTCACCCGATGGAACAGTAGGATGGTTAAGAAAATAAAATAGTACAGTTGCCTTTTTTCTGAACCGACATTACCTGGATGCCTGGAAGGTTCACCAGCATCCCACCATCAAAGTTTGACCCAACATATCCAAACTGTTACAAACTGTCTACACATTTTCCTCCATCAGCTTTATGGTTGGCTCTTACGTAATTCTGCCTAAAAGGAAGAGCACCAGGATTTTACTCTGACTGGTTTATGGCTAATTTGACCTAGCATTAAAAAATGAATCTCAGATTATGCAGTTCTTTCTCAGTTGAGTTTATATAGCCTCCTTGTTTTAATTTAATAGCTTTATTAATCAAGAAACACTTTTCAAAAAATGTGACAGCAGTGATTTTGCCATTTATGAGCAGTCATTGAGAAACTGCTGCTGTTTCTGCTGTGGACAAATTTGTGGCCAAAGGCATGTTTTGGAGTGAAACTCTGGTGAGTGCAGATAATCACGAACAATGCTGCCCAGAATAAACAGAATTTAAAAAATGTTTGTAATTAGTTTGAAAATTAGCAAATATTAATGTTTCATTGCCTGGAGAGAATCATGATGGATACAATGTCCAAGGATAAAGACAGGTGAACTCTTGATGTCTCTGTGTTCCATGTGTCCTCCATCCTTTAGCAACTAGGAGCTTACCAACCTGTAAAGCCTAATGTATACTTCTCTGTCTGCGTCAGTACAAAGACACGCATCTCCACACCATTTTGTGTCGGCTCAAAGGCACTCCAACAGGTCCGCAGAGGCTAATGGAGACATGCCCTCTTTTTTAACTGTCCATTGAGAGCGATGTAGAGTGCAAGCCTGTGATTGGTCAGGACGCTGCTTCTTTTAAACACGTCAACAGCACCACCATTGCCAGCTCAAAAAATAAAGAGAGCTGAAGATATCTAGCGGCAGACATGGGGCAGATTGAAGAACGCCTTGTGGAAATAGTCCAAAAATATGAAAGTTTATTCATCAAGGAACACAAAGATATGCAGCAAACATTTTATTCGTGGATAGAAATGACCGGAAACATGGGTTTAGAGGTGGCGAGCACATGAAGAGGTGGGGGAGAATGAGGGACACATTTGTCCATGTTAAAAAGTCTCTAAAATACTTTAAAACAATGTAAACACAGTAGTAAATACACTATCGTGGACCGGATACGTGTCTGTAATGGTGACAGGATACCCCAGAAAAGTGCTACACCCTCTGTTGTTCTGGCGGGGAATTGCTTTGCAACTCTCCCCAGGTAACGGAGAAGAAAACACCTCCGTCAATGGGTGTGCGTGTCTCTACACTTGAGCTGATGAAGAAGTATACATTAGGCTTAAAGAGCGGAGGCTAGAGTTCTCTACAGCTAGTTTATATTCTGACTGAATGTCACTAAAGAAAGAATTATTTAGAATAAACCTAAATACATTATAAAGCCCATTTGATCACAAGGGAACAATCAATGTTTCTTTTTGGAACTGTTGGACATTTAGAATTGTCACTAATTTTAAATTTTTACTTTTTTATGATTTCATTTTTATGTTTTTTTCTATTTTATTATTTTTTACTATAATGCTTGTGCCCATGTGTGTGTGGTCATTAGCAAAACATGCCATTATTTACTTGGAAGATTTCAGTAAAACTATTGGGAAGTAATTAACATATTTAAATCTACAATTAAATAACTTTTGGAGTCAACTCCATTCAGGATACGCACCACAAATAATCAACTTAAGCAAACCCAGAAAGGGCTATAAAGCAGTCAGTATTACAGAGATTTAGTTAGGATGGTAATATTGTATCTCATAATTTATATATAATAGTTCTGCAAATGTAACAGTTGAGTCCAGTGCATGTGCTTACACATCACACACAATCTTGCAATATTGTGTAATAAAAAGCATAATGCTCGACATTTGCTCAAACAGCCTTAACTTATTATTTATCAATTTGAGATGGTTGTAGTTTAAAACTGGCATGAACGCTGATGGCCACGACCCTACTAAAGGCAAGTAGTTTGGACAATGATTAAATGAATGGATGAAGGGTGAGGGGGTATGCACTTTTAATGTTGTTAGAAGTCTCATCTAAATAAAAAAATAAACTATACTATATCATATCTGAGTCAGTCAAGTGAGACAAATGTGTTTGTTCAGTTAAATTCTAGTGGAGGCTGCTGTTGAGTAATATTTCATTTTTGCCACATCCACGGCAGATCAAAGAAGTGGATTCTTCTAAAGCAAATCAAGCCTTACCCGGTATCCTTTCACAACAGAAGACCCCATGTGTGCTAATTATTGATATTTGTTATTTTCTACATTTTTTAAGTCACCTCTCAAAATATGGATCAGAGATTGTAATGGGCACCTATATATTGCCATTATACACACACACACACACACACACACACACACACACACACACACACACACACACACACACACACACACACACACACACACACACACACCTTTGTTTTACCCAGTAAACATTCATTGTAAACCCTGTAATTTGTTTACCACAAAACAGCACGTTGGAGACGATGCTATAATATATTATTGAGAGCTTAGCACAGCACTGACACCTTTGGATTATTACACGACACTTGTATCAACTTCAAGTCAGTTCCATTCCGAGAGTTGCGATCATTCCAGGTAATATTGTTATGATTGTCATTACTGGACACCCAGCAGGTTGTAATGACCAACTTTTGACTGAGTTAGTGCTCCTTTTGTCTGTTTTTCTTTGAAAAAAACACCCCACATGATTTAGCATGTTTGCATGGTCTTTTAACCAAAAGAACATGCTAATTCTAACAACAGAGGCTGCTTTGTTTAAAAATACTGTGAAGTGTGGAATTTGGAAAGAGAAATTTTCAGGAAAAAACACAAAAACGACGCAACAATCACTAAGAACTGCCTTTGCCAAGTTGATGGACAGCCCCAGACCAAGCCCATGGTCTTCGTTTAGCTTCAGCTTTCAGGGACACTGCCAATTTACATTACATGTGGTCAAGTGTTCTCTCTAGCTGATTGAGATGACAGAGTTCAGAGTGCCATGATTGCATTCCAGCCTTTTTTTTTTACTAACACAAAATTTAAGTGAAAAATATCACAGATGCACAAACTGAAATACTCGTGGATTTCATGGTAGCTTAGAAATGATTTTAGCTGCTCTAACCAAAGGGATACGTTAGAGTGTTCACCACTGAGCTCAATCTGATTTATTTAACAATAGCACATGGGATGTACCTTCTTAATGTTTGACTAAAAATGCTTTTTCTGGGGCACATTCATCACAAATAAATCCCACAAACATGCAAGTGTTTACAACTGAGCCTCCGGTGATGTGTGCAGCTGTGTGTGTCTTTGTTTCTTCAGTACCAGTGTGGTCTCTTACATTATTCTACTCCTATCATGCAGAAATTGCCTGGACAGCCATTTGGCTCGTGCTTGCCATCCATTTGTAATTCGGATAGAGGGGCCATGACTGCTCGGGCCTCGGGACGGCAGCAAAATCAATTGGCTAGAAATGACATCTGCCAGAATCTGCCACTGGAGCGCTCGTAGGTACCATAAATGAAATCACAAGCTCTAATTGTGTGCTGATTTATTCACTTGTCTGAGTGCATCGCAGTTGTTCCAGCAAGTAGCCCTAGAGCCTTTTCTGTGTGCTTGGTCATACATAACGCATTTATTTATTTACCCCATCCCTTCTGATTCATACCATCACTTGAGGATATACGGCCCAACCCCCCCAACACACACACACACACACACACACACACACACACACACACACACACACACACACACACGCCCCAACCCCAGCCCTCATTCGTTCTCTCTCCCTCCACATTTGATTAATTCAGTTTTCTTCCTCTTTTTCGTGGCCGCCTGTAAAATGAAATGGCTGCGGAGACAACTGTCACTTGGCTCAAGTAAGATAAATATGTAGACGCCTGGAGCAGTTAGAGCATGCCTGCGTGTTTGACTTGCATTCAGAGTAGAGATAGAAATAGTTTTTTCTAGTAGACCTTTAAGGAAGATTGTGACAGGATTTTTTAACCAATTTCTTAGTTAATTGTTTAATCTAATTTTCAGTAAAGGTGACATAAATTCTACACGTGACATTTTAACAACCAACCCTACTACATGCCCATCAGGCCCTAAGTCCTGCTTAAAATCAGTTAAAAGACCTTGTTTGCCTCCAAAGTGCAATTTTCTCCATGCCAAAAAGACTCTTTCAAGACATCTTTCTGCTGAAACTTTAACCTTTCTCCCACACCAGCCTAAATAAAATATGAAACAATGCCTGCAAAAGTGTCCATGAGGCAGTGCAACATCAAAAATTAATGCAGCTTCTGTGGGCCACACCATGAAATTTATCTAATCCCTAGAGTTGCTCCTCCTGTCACCTAGGCGACAGTCATCGGAGGTTACAAAGCATGTCTGAGATGATACCACATAAAAGAGATAGACAGAAAAAGAACTGTGTTTTATATTATGTTATGGCAAAGGGAGAAGGTGAAACAGGAGAAAATGATGAGGACAGAGGCTGAGTGAAATGAACTCAAAGAGAAGAACAGAGACAGATAATGTGACAGTCAGAGAAAAAGGAGAGCAGACAAAAACTGAAAGCAATTTCTGAGAATAAAAGCCGAGTTGCCATTAAATGACCTCTTGGAAATTATGCAGGGAGGAATATTACACATTCAGGAGAGTCAAATCAGAGAGCTGTATTTGTGTTGCAAAGATTTGCTTTTGATGAAGCCATCCTTAAAATCTCAAACATGTCCCTGTGGTTTTAGCTTAAATGACATTTTCCAATATTTGTCCTACATTGCTGTTAGCTGCAGCCGAATGTGTGAACATGTCAGTGCGGTGGCCAGTGGGGAGATGGTGCTACGGAATCATTTAAGCAGCGAACAGCCCTGCCTTTTCCAGCTCATTAGCCATCCCCGTCTTTGTCCCAGGCCATTTGATAGCAGCATTAATCTACGGCTCCACTAGGCTTCCTCTCCCTATTTACCAGTATTTCATGAAGATTACACCACTCAACCATATAAATATATGCTTTTTTGCCTCCCCCACTTAGAGTGAGCCCCTAAACTCTGTTCAGTACCTTGGATAAACTTCTGCGACAGACTACGGATTAAATATTGCATTTCCCTAAAAGCCCTGGGAGATGAGAGGCAGGTTTGAATGAAAGGTGATCAAAGTGTGTTTTTTTTCTTGCTGTTCATGTTTTTCCTGTTTAGCATGTTTTTACTTACCACCGAGGTAAATGGGATCATGCTGGAAACATGGTTGTACTCCGGTTCGGGTCTCTTTGTTGATTCCAGATGTCTGTTGGGTTGGCACACACTATGTCTGTAAATGATTGCATTCAAGAGTGTAACCCAACATAATCTTTATATCCCACTTGGTATAAAATGTAAAGAAAACAAAACAACTGATTTTCAATCCAGTGTTAAGGGTAGCTATGATGCAAAGTGTTTTTGCATGGTGTTGGTTTAAACCTGGACTGTATTTTTTGTAGAAATCCAGGAAACACAAACTCAGTGTACCTTCAGTTTTTCAATAATCCATGAATGACAGGATTTTGTGTGTTTTTAGAAAATCAGTGAGACGTTTATTGAAATACTTTTATTTGCTCTTATGTTAATTTCCCCTGCAGAATGAATCTCAAAATAAACAGTTTGACAAAGATATGACAACTCATCTTGTCACTGTGGCGTTGACAGTCTCAGCTCCAATCCAGCTATATGCATGCAGTAGCTGTCTTGAAGGTACAGCAAGGTAAATTAAAATGTTCTCAAGAAGCTCAGGGTTACCCTGGGGAATAATTAAAAGAGAAGATAGCTTGAAGACAACAAGAAGCACCTTAGGCCAGAAATAGACTTGCTGGTAAGAACACATTCACATGTAAAAAGCTAATCCAGTCTCTAGGTAAATGTGAAATAGTCACAGTAAAGCCAAATGGATGCTCATTAGAACATGTTTGTAACACTCAGCACAACTTTGAAAAGGACATATTTCTGTGGTGAAGTTTGGTTTGTGTGTTAAATGGTTTTAATGTTTAGCAGCTGACTGGGGGATGGACGTGGGCATGGATCCATCCTGCTTTGTATCAACACTTTAAGCTGCTGCTGGTGGTGTAATGGTGATGGGGGTGTTCTGGACCCCTCAGCACCACCTGAGCCTGGTTTAAACACCACATCCTACCTGAGGATTGCTGTTAACCATGTCCATCCCTTTATGACCACATGGACCCATCTTCTGATGCTACTTCCAGTCACAAAGCTCAGATCATCTCTAACTGGTTTCTAGAACATGACCATGAGGTCACTGGACTCCAACGGCCTCCATATTCACCAGACCTCAGTCCAGTCCAGAACCTTTGGGATGTGGTGGAACGGGAGATGGAGCTGATGCTGTCATGTCAGTTTGGACCAGAACCTCTGGGGAACACCTTGTTCAATCTTTGAAACTGAAGAATAAAAGCAATTCTGAAGGCAACGGGGTGGGGGGTGTCATATCTGATACTCAGTAGGTGTACCTGAGATAATGGCTGGTGAGTGGCCTGGCTACCCAGCAAAGCAGCATCTATTTGTCTTACATCATTTAGTTTATGAGACTTTCTGGTAAATTGATCAGGTTTGATCAGATCAATGTCTAAGATAACCTCATGTGACCAGCAGAAATGAAGTCCCTGTGCTTATCTCAGACTGACATGTGAGAGAGCAGATATTTTCCTCTTTTACCACAAAATATTTTCATTATTACAAGATTACAGTCGATTGCTGTTAGCAGAATCACTTATGCTAAATTTTGGACACAATTCATGATGCAGTGAGAGTATCCACGTTTGATGAGAATCAGAGTAAACAGCTTTGTATCTTTTGCTCCATTATGGTCTGATGTCTTTGAAGAAAGACAGCTTTGCAAGGATGTGTGGGCAGCAGAGAATGAACAAAAAAAGACACATCACAGAGGTAAATGGTCCAACGCTCATTTAACGAGTTATATCAGTGAGCCATCACAAGACTATTGGTTCAACTAACACGGTCTGCTCTCACACTCGCCAACATGTCACTGTCAATTGTGAGGGTAACTATCTCCCTGCAAGCCCTCACCCCACCCTTCCTTCTCCCCCTTAGCAACAGATGCTGCACTGAAACAACAATTACATGAGCTAGAAATCTCATCTAATGTGAACAGTGAATGTCATCTCTGTGCCATCTACCCACATGCACACTCCAAATTGTGTTTATGCACAAACAAATTAGCCCATGTCTCTCCATGTCATTAATTTCCCCCAATTCAAGACAGGAAGATGTGACCTCACAGGTGCCAGCTTCCAGTACTTACAGCAGAAGACCATAAATCTTCATGATTTTGATGAGAGCTTATGATTTCAAAGCAAGGCTGCTGCAACACAGTTATGTTTGTAAATCCAAGCTACTTCCTCAGGGTATTGTAATTTTTGAAAACACGCTAGGTATTTTGACAAATTGGTTTTAAAAAAAAGGTTTCACACAGCATGTACATAGAAAAAAAAACAATTTAGCAATTACAGTGGTAAAACCAACATATGAATAACCTGCCCCCCTAACACCTCCACCCACTTTTTGGATTGCACAAAGAGAATAATTATAAATCACCAGGCTGAGCCTGAGGCAGACATGCCAATTCTTCATGCCAAAAATAGAGACAACTTTTACATCACTTTTTTCCCTCATCTTTCTCTTTATCACTTCATTTCTTTGTGCCGGTCCTGTTTTGGTGTAGGAAGTTGCTGTCAATAAGCATGGCCGTGATAGTGTGGACGTGCTGCCAGTTCCAATAAAATGGAAGAGAGATCACTGGAATGAAAGGTGACCTTGGCATAATTGAGATTCATCTCAGAGAGAGCCAGGCGGCTGGACTGACAAGGAACAGAGAGAATGAAAGAAGAAAAGACTCAAACAAACAACATAAATATTACCTTCATTTATCAGAAAACAGCCAACTGTTGGTTGGATGGGAGGGTATTTAGTCAGGCTAAGACTGTAGACTTCTACACGACTCATCCTCTCTGCCTACAGAATAAGCAGCTCTCTTGCTCTCTGGATGAGATCACACATTGCCTCTATGTTGTTCAGCACATGTTTTGACCACAGACGGAAACAATGTCAGTCCTCCATCATATTTTAACGTGTGCAAAAGCAGCATGGCACTGCACGGTGTTAAAGGCCCTCTGGAGAGATGCAAACACTGTGTGGGATAAATGAGGTTGGAGGAGGGTGCTGGCACACATGGGGATGGATTATAGTGTTGTTTCAGACCTGCACAATGTGTGTTTTTTAAGGTCTGGGCTGAAACCTTTACATAGCAGCCACACAGAGCTCATGCACTGGAGGGTGGGATCCCCTAGACGTCCAAGGTTTTCTATGGCCTACAACAATGGCCCACATTCTGGGTCCAGAACCCACCTGGCTTTGTCTGATAAATGGTTCTGAAAGAGGACACACACAACATTCCATCCAGGATGCACTCCGGGTGCCCAAATACACTGCTGCCTTTTCATGTTTTTGGATGGGTCATTTGTTTGACACCAGTTATCAGACTCCAGCTTTTACTATTTCCTTGTTGCTATGAAACATTCTTAAAATGGTACTAAAACTATCTAAAGCTCCGGTGGCCTAGTGGTATGAGTATCCACCCCGGGACTAGGAGATCAGGGTTCAAATCCCAGTCAGGTCATATCAAAGACCTTGAAAAAATGGGACCCACTACCTCCTCGCTTGACACTCAGCACTAAGGGGTTGGATTGGGGGGTTAAACCACCAAATAGTTCCCAAGTGCAGCCACAGCTGCAGCTCACTGCTCCCCACCATGGGGATGGGTCAAATGCAGAGATGTAATTTCACCAGTGTGTGATGAATACTTGGGACTTTAACTTTAGCTAAAATTAATGCTTTTAGGGCTGGGCGATGTGGAGAAATTATCATGATATTTTTCAGATCACTTGATATAATTATATATCACGATAAAAAACAAATTGTCAGTCCTAATGTTCTCTGGCACTTTTAAGTGCAATTTGAAGATATCAGAAGGTTATTTTGATTTTAAAGGGTGAGTCACACCATGGGTGGAGACTTATTTCACCCACACTTCCTGTTAGAAAAATGTGCCTAAAGGGGACATAGACTGGCAGACCGAGACACCGGCACTGAGGCAGTGATTCACAGCACCCCCTCGACCTGTGCGCACATGCACGCACGTGTCAGTGGCTTGATCCTTCGACCAAGAATTCTCTGGGGGGTGGGGGGGTCTGATTGGGTGAGTGGGACATGTCGGTGTGATTCTGCCGTCTCCGGATCTGTGCCCTGTGTGTAAAATGTGGAATTCACACAGGTGAGTCGGGGTTTGATCGATTCCAAGCGTCTTATTTCCAGGTGAATTGGTGGCTCATGAAAAAGTCTCATCATATATTGTGCCTAATGCTGCTCTGGAAGGTGTGAAAGTGCATGATACAGGTCCTTTAAATGTCAGAACCTGCGCTCAACATCAACAAGTAGCAACTTTGTTTTGGTTTGACGTTAGAGCTGTTATAGCGAATCTACAGAAAAAGCTAAAAGTTATGAACGGAAACATGGTCACGGAACACTCACTCCTCGCCTCGGGTATCTTACTTGAGAGAGCGCTAAACACCAGTCACCATTTTCTAGATCAAACATCTCTTGTTGTCCGTGACTTCAAATGGTGTTTCTCTTTTTGGGACTCTGGTAGTTTGTCCTAAAGTTGAAGTGGTAGCAGCCGGCTGTTTCTCCTTCTCTGATATTATTGAGCAGAGAACCTCTCACACCAGTGGTGTTCTGTTGCTGAATACGTGAGTGTGTAATGAGTGGAGGACCCAGGGAAGTGCGGCAGTTCGGTGGTTCAGTGAGACCGACAACCGGATGGTCCAAAACGTTTTGGTCAAATGCAAGAGAACCACTTTATTAATATTATTAATTTGTTTTACTACACGACATATTTATAGCTATACTATGTTAGAACATGGTGAAGAGGCATGAAAAAAATGTTTTAATCTAATTTGTTTTACAAATTTGCTATAGCAGCTTTAACTAGCCAAAGTATATCCACACGACTGGACTGTTCAGTCTCTCATTGTCAACAATGTCATTCACTCTGTATTTGTTTTCCTTTTCTGGGAGCTCATTCTTTTTTCAGTTTATTTTCAGCAACATCCTACCTGATACCTGCAGTAAAATGCTAAAGCTACAGATTTATTAGCCGTTAGTATGTCTGGCTACTACTTGTGCTTTCTGGCTGCCTTGTGGCTCTATTCCAGCCGCTGATTGGTCCAACATGGTGCAACACTTGATATGATTGGCTGTTCATCTGTTCTTTCTACCAAAGGTTTCTGTTGACCCATTCTTATAAGTCTACAGATGAAGTTATTTTGAAATATACAATGCATTTTGTTTAGTCGTGCAGCCCTCAGTGCTTTTACAGAATCTTCTCACTTTCAAATATAAAATTGAATTTTCTCTTTCTTGCCACCTTCGTCTGAACCTCAGCACATTCAATCTGTACCACACTAAGTATTCTGTACATCTAAGCTTGTGCAGATGTAAATAAGTAATTGCCTTAATGTTCTATAATTAACTGGCTTCATAATCTTTTAAGGATTAAAAGACCAACTAATACCATCCCTCCACCAAAAAAAAGAAAGAAAGAAATTAAGGAATTTGGTCAAATCAGAAAGGATTAATGACTTCTTATACTTTGCAAGGTTACAGTAATTACTTTCATCCACTGAAACAAAAAAAGAATAAAATAACTGGCAGACACTTAATTAAAGGTTATGGCTTTGACATAATTGTGAAAGACAAGACAATTAAAAATCCCTTTATTCAACCAAGATATACAAGGAATAATTGTGTGTTTTGGTCTCTAGAGGACTGGCAAGTGTGGGCTCTGTGAAGAATGGAGAGTGTTCAGTAAACACTGAGTGGATAGAGAGAAATATGGACCGCTGCATCATTGCCACCCATCCAAACAAGGTTACATCTAGGGTTCATACTTTAGAGACAACCCAGGACGAAACTTGGCTACCTCTGTAACAGATTATGGCAAGCCCCAAAAGAATTCAGAATGTGAAACCCTTTCATTTATGTCAAGGTTATATCAGTGGGATGTCTGGAAAAGTCGAAGGGTTTGCTCTCAGGAGGCTTGTTGTGATTTGTTACCTTGACTTTTTCGACAGCAGCACTGCACAGACATTGAGGATTTTGTAGGGGGAAAATGGCAGGTATTGCTTTAAAACACTCTGGTTTGAAATATTTCTGTACCGGTGAAGTGACTAGGCTTTCTCTGATATAACTTTTGTTTTAGCAGTATTTTAGCAATGCTTCTGTCTGGATAGCATAATTGACCATAAGACCTGCCGACCAACTGAAAATGTGTTCTTGTGAACCACTGTTCTAATCCAAGCGTTTCTCTGTCAATTTTCTATTGACAACTAATGCAGGAAAAAAGGGGTAGAAAACTGTTTTCACAGTTAGCCTGCATGTGAAACTCAGAGTGACCGATTGTATTTCAAAAATAAAAAGTAGAAAATGGTTACTCAGTGAACTTGGTCTTTAAAAGGAGCAGCAGTAGCTCAGGAGATAGAGCAGGCTATCTAGTGATCAGAGGGGTCACAGGATCCGCCCTAGCTCCCGCCAGGGCACTCTGCTGTCGTGTCCCTGGTCAAGACACTTCACTCAACTTGCCAATATTGGTGGTGGTCAGAGGGGCTGATGGTGCAAATGGCCCAGGGCAGCTGTGGCTATGTAGTAGCTCACCATCAGTGTGTGAATGTATGAGTGTGTGAATAATGGAAAATGCTTTGAGTGCCAAGAAAAGCGCTATATAAATTTATTCCATATTAATAATAATAATAATAATAATAATAATAATAATAATAATAATAATAATAATAATAATAATAATAATAATAATAAAGCAAAACCCCTAAAATTGCATTAGTGCTTGTTTGTTAAAAGTCTGGATGACAAGATTAAAGACAAAAAAACCTGAATTAGGTCAGTTTAATATCGATAACTGTTGCAGTGCACTGTAATACAATCAAGATTTATGCTGATAATATAGAACTGAGTCTGTGCAGAGTTGTGCAACATCTAGAGGAAATGGGAACTACTGGCAACCATAGTAAATAAAGCACTAAATAGATTGTAAAGTTTAGTATTGATTAGTATATGTTACTTCCTTAACAGTCATAGCACACTCCAGATATACTGTAATTAATGATGACTTGCTATGGTGGTTCATAAAGTGCCCAAACTTGTGCATCTGGTTTCTGCACGTGCGCATCACACATTGCGCGTGTAAATGCGTGTGTTTTGGCACTTTATACACCATAACCTGCTAAAATTATGTCATGTAGGGAAAAAGAAACTGTAAAATTGAAGAAATAAAAGAAAAACAATCTTTGTGTTTTTCCAGATGTTTCTCTTTAAAGCCTGATACCCAAAATAAAAATCTGAAAGTTTTATTTGTTTTAAAATGAAATGTAAATGAAATTACAATACAACAATAGCTAATATAAATGAAAAAGATCTGCACTTAAACATGCAGTAATTAGATATTCCACCAGATAGAAGCTCTATCCAGGATAGAGCAGGTGTTTGAGGAAAGTACTAATCCTGTAAAGAGTGGAAGCCTAAAGTATAAAACATATATTTAGGATGTTAGGGTTAGCAGAATAGCAGAAGCAATCATTCAGTTTCAACAATGCATTTTGTCTTCTGTATTCTTTGAGAATTTTACTCATTTGCATGCATCAACATTCATTTGATGTCCTGAAATGTGCCAAAGCAGACATCAGAAAAAACAAACTTTGAAGATCCTGTCAGTGACTAGGGCTGCTTGGCAATGTGTTGCATGTAATTTAATGCCTTTTTATGTTTCATTTTTAGCCTAATGTTATGTTAATTGAACAGTTAATAAGTGATAGCCTGAAGCCAAAACTGGATGATTTGAGAGAAAATTAACTTCTGCAAAAATAGTCAGTCATCAAACATTAATAAAGTAGGTTCAGCTCAGTATCTGAACTTGTTTTAATGTTCATAATATGTATGATAGTAAAGAAACAGCGTTAGACACAGCACTGAAGCTGTTTATTTTCAGCTCCATTGATGAAATAAAAGTGATACCAGATGTAAGAAATGTTAGCTAACTGGAATTTGCTGCTCATTCAGTACCATTATTTTTGTAGTTCTAGTGTTTTTTTCTGACCATCAATAGAACTATATATCACAACCATCTTTTATTGTTCTTGGTGTCCCTGAGCAACCATCATTGGCATGGGTGGCACCAGGGGGTAGCTTGGGGTTGATAAAACAATGGCCAAAAGCTTACAACTCTTGAACACATGAACTCCCATGAACAGCGAGATGTCACATGTAAAGGGTCAATATGGCTTTCCATGCATGTGGTTAATTTGACTATTAACAATTTTTGCAAACCATTCATCCACACAAACACACAACAGCCCAAACAATGCTGAAGCACCTGAGGAAATTATGTCATGATTAGCACCATAGTGTTAATCTACCCTATGAAATTTTGAAACTATATCACGCTTTAATGAAAAAAGCAAATTAAGATGAATTTCTCCTCACCTGAGACCACAATTTCTATCTTTTTGCCAGTATCCAGTAATAGGACTTTAAAGTCTCTACCCAGAACAATGAGGAAAATATGAACACCAAGAGTAAAATCACATTTTTCTCAATTTACACAAGGTACATATCAGGTCTGGCAAACTCTAAGCTGTAGTTGCATTTATTTAGCTTTTAGAAGGATGGTTATTTGTTTTTCAAACAGAGCGAGATTAGACATAAATCATGTTTGTCTAAGAAGCAGACTGAAAAAATCCTGCATCGGAGTGCTGCAGAAGTAGGTACTGTCTGTGGTCACTTTTAAGGACCGTTGTTTCTCTGTACAACCAAACAAAAACATGTAGTTGTCTTTGCACAAAGTCAAACTTATTCCCAGTTCTTATTCCCAGCTGCTCCTTGTATCCATTTCAGTTTATGGAAGTCTCAGGCTGTGGCTCTTGAGAAAGGTTGAGTTCTCTGCTGAGGTTGGGAGTGTGTCGCTGCCTCATGGAAGCAGTTTATGTATCCTGGTGTCTGAAGTGAGAGAAGAACTGATTAATTCGGCAGTTAAAAGGGTTAGGATATTTGGATTGTGACCTGAAAGAGGAAGATCTCAGACAGATGCAGCTGAAATCGATTCTCTACATATGATGGCTGTGCTCAGCGTTGGCAATAAGGTGAAGAGCTCCTTCATTAGGGGGATTTCAAAGTAAGGCTCATCCACGGAAAGAAATGCTGCTCCTGGTGCAGTTGGCTCCTTTGATGGTGTTTCCTTTTTATTTGTTGCCTGTTTCATCTGTATTCAGCCAGTTGTCCTTTCATTGTTGCTTTTAAGAGAAAGAGAGAGAGAGAGAGAGAGAGAGAGAGAGAGAGAGAAAGAGAGAGAGAGAGTGTGTGTGTGTGTGTGTGTGTGTGTGGGCGCGTGCGCGTGTGTGTGTGTGTGTGTGTGTGTGTGTGTGTGTGTGTGTGCGTGTGTATGTGTGTGTGTGTGTTTGCATGGGGTGGGAAGGGAGCTATAGGGGAGGGAGGCATAGAAGGAATCTTGCATTTTAATATGTGGGGTAGGGGTGGGACATTGACTGTTGTGGGGTAATTTTTTAACCCTGTACAGCGCTTTGAGTTGCACTCGCGGTATGAATGCAATTGATAAATAAAGTTTGATTTGATTAGAAATCCACTGAGGTGGTTATGACATCTGATGAGAAGGCCTTGTTGTTGCCTCCCGGTGGAGGGTTTCTGGATACATTCTGCTAGAAGGGGATCCCAGAGAAGACCCAGAACTTGCTGGTGAGATTTCACATTGTCTGAAGTCAGAGTGGGCCTGGAGCTGGAAAACTGGGAACTCCTAATATTTTGGAAAAGCTCAAGGCGATTCCCTCATGATGCTTTTTCAGAGAAACCTAGTGATAAAACCTAAAGTCAACATATGCCACTAACTCCTTATTTGAACGAGGGTCTTACAGTGTGATGCTTATAATGTTTCCTAGAGAGATATAAACTCAAGAAGCCTTGAACTCTAACAACAACCTTATTCTGTCAGAACCTCTTTAGGATTTAGAGAACTCAATAAGTCTGCCTCTCAACTGAGGAGCATGAAAGTGACATGACTTCATGTCTGTGGTTTCTAGGTCAGACTTAATCAAACGTCAGATTTTTCAACTCAAATGACTGATTCAGAGAGCAGTCATCACTCAGGTCTGCCTCCTTATGAGCTCTCTCTCTCTCTCTCTCTCTCTCTCTCTCTCTCTCTCTCTCTCTCTCTCTCTCTCTCTCTCTCTCTCTCTCTCTCTCTCTCTCTCTCTTTCTCCAGTTTAATGGACATTTGCCTGAATCTTCGCAGGTGAGGCAGCCAAGCTAATATTCCTCAGGTATCTCTTCATTACTAGTCATTTGGCATTCATGATCCCAAGTATTCATTTGCCACCTTTGACCATTGCAAATTGATAAAAGACTAGGATTTTTACCCCCATGAAATTCCCCAAATGGAAATACTCTCCCAGGTGTGTAGGCATTAAATTAAATGAAGAACTTCAACAGATGTGAGAAAGAAATGACATTTTGTTGATGAATGAACTGTTTCTAAAATAATCCTTAAATGGGCTTTTGACAAAGCTGTACTGTACCAAAATGAGAAACACTTCCTTGTAAATTTAGGAATTAGAACTTTGCAGATGCCTTTTGATTTTTTTTTTCATTCACAATGACTGTGAAGAAAATTACACAGAAATTCCATGCAGACTATATTTATTTTATTTTATTTAACCTTTATTTAACCAGATGAGTCGATTGAGAACTCATTCTCATTTACAATGACGATCTGTCCAAGAGGCAGCAGCAACAGACACATAGTTAGCTTTACACAAACAGATAAGATAAAAAACAGATGAGATTAAAAAAAAAATGCAGATAAAGATAAGATAAAACAGCTAGCCATAAAGACAAAGGACTGTTCTCATATATAATATGTACAAGCCATCAAAACAGACTTAAAACAATCTCTAAGTACTCAGAAGCAGGCACATTGATCAGAAGCTATTGAATGCAATGAATTATTGAAGGTAGATAATGGAATGTAGGTAGTGAGCTTTAGTGATTTTTGCAGTTCATTCCAGTCATTGGGAGCAGCAAACTGGAATGAGGAGCGGCCAAAGGAGGTGCGAGCTTTGGGAATAACCATAGAGATTAGGTTACTGGAACGTAAAATGCGCTGGTTGTTGGAAGTGATGAGTAATGAGTGAAGATATGACGGTGTTCTACCGATGATTGTTTTGTATATAAATTGATACCAATGTAACAACCTGCGGGAATGGAGTGATGGCCAGTTAACGAGTGAGTACAGATCACAATGATGAGTAGTGAAAGGGGCACCAGTGACCAAACGGATTGCTGAGTGATAAATGACATCGAGTTTATGAAGAAGGTTTTTGGAAGCAGTCCTATAAATGATGTCATCGTAATCTAAGATGGAAAGGATTGTCATTTTGACCAAGGTTTGCTTTGCAGAATGAGTAAAGGATGACCTGTTGCGGTACAGAAACCCAACTAATCCAGAGCAATTAGTCTTTGGTTATGGTTAGAGTTTTCTCTCTGAAGTTTGACTTGTTTAAACTGTCCACATTATTTTAAAACTTGTTCAATGTTTGGTCATTTGTTCATCCCAGTTTTGCTCTGTAAACAGAATGTAAGAATATTCTTTCTCCAGCTCCACTAGATTCACATAGAAATGTTCAATATTACAATATCTCAGCAAGTTTAAAAGTTTTTTCTAAGATTTGAACTAACTAGCTTTCAAAAGTTAAGATATGATTTTGCATTATGGATATTAATCTAATCGTTCATCAAAAGAGTAGCAAGATGTATTCATGTGTTTAACTATGAAGAGCATAAGTGTGAAATCCAGTGTTTCACAGATGTACCAGAGAGCCTTTGTTCAGCTAGATTTGCCTTGAAGGAATGAACAGTCTAATGAACGCTTTTCACCCCTGTAGAAAACTGTTAATGAGTTGCAGCATTCTTAACATTTTATTTTGTCCTCTGGGTACATTATCTAAAAACTCATGATGTACAATTACCATGAAAAAGCAGTCACATGCTCTAAAATGGACAGCATCAGTGTTTAAAATATAGCAGAAATCAAAACTGCACACCGGCAGCATCAAATGGTGAAAACGCTTTGTGATTTACATTTGCTGGATGAAAATGATCTCTGGTTGCAAGGACACAGCAGATGTTTACCAGGTCAACAACGACAGCATGGCTCTAGCACCAAATGCTGTTTTTGTAGCAAAATCTCGCTTCTCTGATTGAACTGTCTGACACCCGCTGTCATTCTTCTGCTACACACATGCTTGTCCAGGGAAGTACACGACAGATGGAAATGGGCATGAAAATAATTATCCCAAAGCAAATGTTTTCTTTTTTAATTTATCTTTTTTGTAGTCACTTTTCCACTTTGTATTCCAGTAAATGTAGCAGTGTTTATTGTCAGCGTGGAAGCCAAAAAACTTGGAATGCTACTCTGCTGGAATCAAACTCGCAAAGTGCTGTTTACCACTGTGACACATTCACTGCACCACTTGGGACAGGAGGTCTTTTTTCTGTTTAGCTGTTAAGACTCACCAAGCAAACAGGCTTTTGAATCTCTTAATCAAAAACAACAAATAACTTATTTTTTAAGTTCTAGTGGACAAAATTCATAGATTGTGAAAGGGAAATGTATATCAGTGGATGAATGCTATATGTTTAAAATAAGAAAAAATGATCAACCACCACAACTGACAATTAAAGAGGTGGTCGGGCTTAAAGTCTGCATCTGAGTAAAAGTTATATATATATATATATATATATATATATATATATATATATATATATATAGTAATATACATAGTAAAATTCAGCTAAGAGACAGTGACCTCAACTACTGATGCAGTTGGGCTTTAAAACTCCAAATGAGGTAGATAGCCTAACATCACCAGGTAAGCAGTTCCACAGTATCGGGGCCATCACAGCAAATACACGATCCCCACAACACTTGTGCTTGGTTCTAGGGAACATATATATAAACATATATGTTCATAATGATATTTTATTATAACTTGAAAAAATCACCAATCCCAAGTAAAATAATATTTTACATGTATTTGTTTAAACACTGGTACACCAATAAATACAAGCTAAATTAATTATTTTCATTGGAAGTAGCAGCTTCACCTTTTATGTTCTTCAGGCTAACAGATCACACAGTAGTTGTGTTGAGTTACTAATACCTCCTATGCAAACTGTGACAGCATGGAAAAAGAACTTATAAACTAAATCTGTTGAAAATTGAGTTCTGATGATTATGACTTGCTATTCTATTGATAAAATAATTTCTGATGTGATAACAGAAGTTCCTGAGTGAAGCTGTTTAAAAGAGGAAAAGCACTGAGCAATCCTGTCTCTTTTTAGCTGGCAGCTGGTGAGGTTTCAGAGAAGAATAAAGCTGTGCCCACTCTTACAGCCCCAGGTGAAGTTATTTTCATTTCTATTTTTTCTTTTATACTTATTTATTGTGTTTTAAATTTTATTGCCTTTTGTATTTCAACATTTTCTGGGCTGAATTAAAGTTTCCACCACCTATCAGGGGACAACCCAGGTGCAGGTTTATTTTTTTATCATTCTAAAAAGAGCATAAAAAGGTATGAGAGAAGAAGGGAACAAAAAGCAAACAAAAAATAGCTAAAAGCAAAAGAAACACGGTTCTAAGGGAAATTAAAATGCATCTTGAATTAGTTTTCAGTTTACAGTCCATTTTCTAAAGCTGTGCTAGATTCAGTGCTTTATCCAGGTTTCTGTCTGTGATGAAGGCTAAACACAGAAGGTTGAAAAAGAGGCACCCTCAATTAATGCCGTAATCAAAGGATATTTTAGAAACAAGCAATTCAGTTCTTTTATTTTTTTTAATGACAGAGCAGCTTTGAATGACAGTTCAACTGTTGTGCTGTGTTTTTGTAGCTTCTATCTTTCTTGGATCATTGATTCAGTTTTATGGAATATATGACTGAGAGCAGCTCATCATAAATAATGGTTTTTAAGAAGTGTCTATCTGTATGGCTTTGTCTGAGGAACAGTAACTATAGCATATGGAATAATGGTTATATTAGTAAATTACAACTAATGCTTAGTCCCTCAAGTGTTGCAGGAAACCCTTCAAACCAGAGAAAGATGAATTGAGGCTTCACTTTCAGTCGATTCACTCAGTCCAATGTAGGTACTATGGGACATCACGGAGATAAAGATGGAGATGAGGAGGCGTTCTTGGTCGGGGAATGTGTGTCTACTTCCACCGCCTCCTCCTCAGATCTCTGATTTTTATCTTGCGAGCTGCTATATAAAACAATGTTTCTTCATTTCTCCTGCTTTCCCAATTGAAGTGGATTGACCCTCTCCTCCCCTCATCCCAGAAGAGGTTTGAGAACCACCTGCCACTTTTCTCTAACTTTGTTGCCAAGCTCACATCGTACTGGGGGAATACGTTGTCCACCTGCACTGCAGTGCCGGGCTATGGTCAGTTTGTCACCATGCTCCAGACCTACCAGGCAATGTGCTTGGTGGACTTGGAAGCACAGCCCCCCCCCCCCTCAGCTTAATGACTCAGCTTAGCAATGTTCCTGAGATGGAAGAAGGAAGAGCGAACAAGAGAACTGACATGATAATCCAGGGTGAGAGATGGGTCAAAGGTCACACAAAGATTGCTGACAGAGGGTTTGGTGTGAGGAGCAAGCTGACAAAGAGAGTCTCTGACTTTGGGAACCAGCTTGTCTGGAGCACAGATGAGGATCTCAGTCTTGTCTTCATTCAGCTGTAGAAAATTCCCAGCCATCCAGGTTTTAATAAAGTCTAAGCAGCTGTGCAACAGCTTAGACATCTCATGGGGCTTGAAGGAGATGATGTACAGTTGGATGTCATCTGCATAAAGACGGTAGGAGATTCCTTTAAAAGAACTCAGCATGTGCTGGAGAGGGAGCAGATAAAGGAGGAACAGTAGAGGCCCCAGCACATAACCTTGTGGGACACCATGGGTGAGGGAGGTGGTGGAGGACTGAAACTTGGAGACGGCCACAGAGAAGGAACGCTCAGACAGAAAAGGGAAGAACCACTTTAAATGTTTGTGCTTTTCCCGAGATAACCTCCAATCTGACTGAAGAGCAAATCCCTGCCATAAAGGAAAGTGACTGGTTACAATGACCTTGCATTCTTTGCTATTAGTCTGGTGTTCATTTCTGACAAAACCAGTTACTGTGTGCCAATTATCTTATTCACAATATTAGACTTTTTTGTTGTACATTTAAAGATTAGGATACCAGGAGACAAGGCAAAAAGTTAAAGTGAATGATCTCTAACATAGAATCATTGATGTTTTGTCTGTCATACTATACTATACTATACTATAATATACTATACTGTACTATACTATACTATACTATACAATACATCCACAAAATGTACAGTGTCTTATGTTCAGGTTGAGGTAAAATGTTCTCTGTACTCAGCTTTGCCCAGGAACTTTATAAAAGTCCGCACAATCATCAGGGCTACATATGACAAAATTGGACCTGTTGAAAGGGACGTTTTCTGAAAACCAAAGGCCATTTCTTTGGTCTGTTAGCATTTATCTCCATGGGGTTGTTCTCACACCATTAAGCAATCACCAGCTATCCATAAAAATCTCTTCTTTCAGCAGCAGACGTCTGCAAAATTATAGTCTCAATCTTAACGAATACTCCTACAGTCATTTGTGTATAAAATGTACAGTAGAGGACAATACACATCCATGGAGTAAGTCTTAAATTAAGAGTAGCATCTGTAACAGGACACTGATAGTGCTGGTTGCCTTGACCTGCATGTTAAAACTTCCAACAACCGTTTCACCATCACCACATGAGATGTAAAAGTGGAAAAGAGCTTGTTTACTAAAATATTGATTTGTTTCTTGTCAAAAGCCAAAGTGAAACCCATAAATAAATCCTTGCATGCGGTTTACAAAGATGCTTGTCAAAATAAGTGTGTCTGTGAGTCTGATATACTAATAGTAATGAGTCAAGTAAGCACTGGTCAAACGTGATCAGGATAGTTTAGAAATAGTATAAGGCTTCTCGTTTCTTTTGCTGTACCAGGACTATGGCCCTTCTGTTTTCAGAGGAGGTTCTTGTGAAAAGAGAAAATTTTGGTTAATAAAAATAAACTGATTTAAATTAATAGCATGAAAAATAATTTAAAATACCTTGTTACACCAAGTAATGAGAAACAGAGCTGTGTTTATCTTTTGGTTGCAGTATTCTTTTCCTGCTTTTAGCTGATCTGTATTTACACGCAGAATTAAACAACAGCAAGTGAAGTTACTAGTTTATTAGAGCTAAAGAAGAGAATGATGTTATGGTTGGTTTAGAAAACTGAGCCTCATGGGAGTCTCATGGTTGGAGGCAACAGAAAAGGAGACTTAGAGTAGGGTTTCTGTCTTATTAGTTGATAACCTGTTTAACTTAGGGTCCCACCAGATGGTATTCTGACAGTACTGAACTTGTTGTGATTTGACCTTGGATCTCTAGTGCGCTACAGCAGTGAATCTAAAACAGGGTTGTCCAGTCCTGGCTTCTCTGCTTCAATACATCTGATTTGAATCAGTGGGTGATTAACAGGTTCATGTGGAACAGGTGATTCAATCATTGAATCATCTGTGTGAGGGCAGGAATACAACTAAAAATTGTGCTCCTCAAGGACCTGGATTGGACACCCCTGTTCAAAAACCCAAACTAATACATGCGCTCCCCTCCTCGGCTTTTGTGTTTATTTTAAAACAAGGCCCCTTAAAGCCTCATTTACATTGAGTACAGAACAGATGTGGATTGGAATCTGTGGAGCTTCCACAAGGAGCGAAAATCATTGAGTCCAATTAGAGCATTTACACCAGCTGCAGTATTGTGCAGCTCTGGATGGGGAGCTGCAGACTCATTCCACATGGTTTTTATATTTTTCAGAACGCCGCATGTGGATTGTCATGAAATTTACAAAATGACATGAGCCAGACAGGAAGTGAGACGTGTGCCAGCGAGGTGTATCTGGTTTATTTCAGAGTAAAACTTGTGTTGCATCACTCTGCCCGGCTTCTTTTGTTGTTGTTAGTGTGACTTTTGTGTACCAGCTCCTCTCTACACATGTAGTTGTTATAGTGTGAACTTATGAGCAACTTTCTAGAGATGCCCTGCACATGATCCGCAGTCGGTGTAAATGAAGAGTTAGTCTGTACTCCTAAACTGAGGCCATTTTGCAATGAGACATTCTCATAGGCTGAGCACTCACCTTCCAGGATGTGGAGGGAATATCTGGACTTTGAATGAATGCCAGATAGATCCACAGCTTGCGGTCTGGTCCAACAGAGTATGGCTGCACACACATCATTACCGATGCATGACCCAGTTTTTTTATAGCCTGATAAAATGACTTCAGTGTGTTTTCAGTCAGAGAATTCTTATGAATCCATTCATCTAAATGTGCTACTTTCTGCCCAATTCTACTGTGAATAGTGATGAAACCCTGGTTAAAGACATCTGACAACCTCATGTCTGGTGCAAGATGTCATGAACATTACTGCCACTATGTAAATGTTAGCTGCTTCTGAAACAGCCTTGTTTCACTTGCCAGCAGATGAATAAAGAGAATGCCGTTTTCAGAGACACTGGGTCGTACCCTCCTGCTCACCACCCTCAACCAGATGAGAGCCCTCACTAACAGAGATTACAGAGAGCAGATGAAACAAGCTTCAGACCATCTCCAGACTCACAGAACAACAAGGGACAGCATGCTGAATGCCACTTTGTTGTTTCTTTTATTCTCAGTGCTGTGAGAACAGATAAAGGGTGCATGCCTGTTAAAACTCGACACTGAGAATGCGTAGCTGGCTGTTTAGATTTGTTTTAATTGTGACTGGGGGCTGAGTTCAGACAGAGATCCTTCCAGGCCTGTCAGTGTTAATACCCATTAGACTCTTGTTCTCTGATGTTCACTTGCAGCCTGTCCTTCCTAAATGTTCTTCCACACATCGGTAGTTTCAATAAAACGTTTAAACATTTCTAATAATTGTGTGCAAGTGTGAAAAATAAAGGATATCCTAACCACGTATTTATGAAAACATTAGAAAGCTATGCAATTAATTTATCTCAGCCTTTTAAATACCTTTAAATCATATTGTAATAATATATAAAATTCTGCTGGACATGAATTTGGGATATTTTCATTTATTTGTAATTTTTCCTAAAGTGACCTTTATAATTGTTTTCACTTTTTTGCATTTTAGTTAAAAACTTTATTAAATATTCTCTAGTTTTTGTTTTGTACTTTTTGTCATATTCATTAAATATAGCAAATGACGTACCACTGTTTTTAGAGCATTCAAAGTACCTAAAGTTTGCCACCCTTTTATAATATCAGTCTGTTAAAAAGGTAATTGTGGCAGAAATTACCCAGTATAGCACAGATTGGGTCATAGAGCTGGTGCTCAAAGCTAACCAGGCAGCACCTTTGGATAACTACTCATTATGTAGCAAAATTGAGGTTTTAAGGTTACTCACCATAAGCCAATAAATAAGGGCTTTCAATGTGAAACTTGATTTTTTTTAAGTAAAATGTCGCTTGAGAACACTTATGTTTGCTATAGAAATATTTCCAAAATTACCATTAGAACCAAGTCCACAAAACTGAAAATCAGCTAATAAAAAAATCTCACTGACTTTGGGTGAAAACTGACAGACGGAGAAACAGCTGGATGGACTTTGGTTAGGAAGAAATAATTGACTACATTTTTGATTTATTTAAAATAATAACAATAATAATGATGAATTACACTTTTCAAGGCACCCAACGTGCTTTCCATTATCCAAACACTCTCACATTCACATGCTGCTGGTGATGGTAAGCTGCTACGTAGCCACAGCTGCCCTGGCGCGGTCTGACAGAGGCGAGACTGCCATTTTGCGCCATCAGCCCCTCTGACCACCACCAACACAGGCAAGTTGGGCGAAGTGTCTTGCCCAAGGACACAACAGCAGATTACCCCTGGTGGGAGCTGGAATTGAGCCCACGACCCTCTGATCATGAGGCAACCCGCTCTACTCTCTGAGCTACTGCTGCCCCAAAATGAATTAAATACTTGAGTTGATATTGAAATGTTGTTGGGATTTTGTGTCAATAGCTCACTTAGAAATAGGGATGGGTACCTTTGACATTTGAATCGATACGGTACCAATTCCCGGTACCTACAAATCGATACCGGTACTTAACGGTACCTATTTTTGATACTTTTGAGTGTTTAATAATTATTTAAATCTTTTTTTTATTTAAATATATATTTGTTCTCAGTATATAACCATATTTGATAAACATCACAATAAATAACATACAACTGTTTGTATTTTATCATCGTAGTGTTGTACAAAATTCTTCAATATGAAAACCTTTAACCACAACTGTTTCTAAATGATGCAGACATTAAAACCCAGCTCCATGTGCTCCTATTCTCCTTGGAAGTCGGAATTTCTGAGGAGAAAGTGAACGCACCATTAGCTGATAGCAATGGTAAAGGAAGCTAAGCTATCAAACTAACGTTAATTTTAAACAGTTTATTTTGCTGGTTGAGCAAATTAAGACGATGATGCCACACTTAGATCGTTGTCGCTGGTTTCATCATCACCCACCGCATTTAGTGAAGTGAAGCCAAACTTTAGCGCGCGTTCGCTTTCTCCTAGTCGGAATTTCCAAGTTCCGAGGAGAAAGCGAACGCACCATTAGCTAACGGAAGCTAATATATCAAGCTAACGTTATGTTAAACAGTTTATTTACCTGCTGGAGCAGGTTAAGACAATGCTGCCTCACTTATATCGTTGTTGCTGGTTTCTTCGTCACCCAGTTACCCATCCCATTTAGTGAACTGGACCCAAACTTTAGAGGTCTTCCTCTCTGCCATGCTGCTTGCTCTGTTTACAGCTGGCCCTGCCCGCAGTGATTGATGACATTACGCTCTTGCGCCAGTGAAACACTTCTCGAGGGGGGAACACATATCGACATGACACCGGCGCTGCTGTCTATCTTGGCAAATTGCTATATCGCAAGTTCTCGTTATGAAGGGCAGGTACCGAAACAAGGCACCGTTTCATGTCACGTGAACCGGTAGCCTACTTGGTCGGTTCTATGGAATTCGGTCGGTGCCTTAAAAAGTACCGATTCCGGTACCCATCCCTACTTAGAAATACCCTTACTGATAAAAAATACTGATATGTCAAATACTTGTTTTCCCCACTGTATGCATGATTATACTTTTTGAGATGTCTGACATTTCTCTATTTTAAATTTTGAATATTTCCCCACTGTATGTACTCAGAACTTGGTTTGGGCCCTTTAGCCTTAGCTGATATAAATGAACTTTTGCATGATATTCACATTTTTTGAGTTTCACCTGTAATGTAGCAAAACCTCAATTAAGACTACTGTCCTTATAATATCATTATTGCTGTCTGCTGAACACTCAAAAACAAGACCTTATATTTGGAATCTTTGTTGTTTTTCTGCTTATTGTTTTATGTTTTAGAAAACTGATTAATTTGTTAATTTAAATGCAAAAGACAACTAGTGCTGCTTGTACGCACATCATTACTCAAAATAAATGTCAAAAGTTTCCCTATTTTCAAATAAAACAATATTTAAAACTGTGTTATGGAAGCTGTTGTAATGATTATGTGCCTTACAACTGTACTTATATATTTTACACATTTCCTTCCTGGAAAACAAGGCTGGAACAGCTAACCACAGCTATAGTGGCTGATTGTGGTTGATATTTTAATTTTATGCCAATTACATGTAAACAAATTTAGACATTTTGCTAAAAACAGCTAAAACTACAATTTCGAGTCAGTTTTTCTAAATAGAAAAATAACTCATAATAATCCCACTGTAAATCTTTGCCAAGGTAAGATTGTGAAATGTTCAGAAAAACTAAAACCAAAGAGCTCTATCTCAGACCCCACAGTCCTATATCAGTATGTAAAATGTTTCATAACAGTAGAAAAAGAAAAAGACTGAACCCTTGTTCATAAGAGTCACAGGAGAAAACCTGTTCTGTCTTATTTTGAGATGTTTTCAGCACATCAGCACAACCACTTCCGCCCATCAGTTAGCACAGAGGTGGAGAATTGATGGTGTGGGCCCCTTGCAATCAAACATGAACTCCTCTGTATACCAAAATGTTACTAAGTCAGGGTTTCCCCAGCGCTATTTTAGCCTGGCGGGCCACTAGGCTTCCTCTCGAATCAAGGATAAATTATAAAATCTCTCTCCTAACTCATCAATGCGTGTATGGAACTGCTCCTTCGTATCTACAAGAACTTCTCACCCCACTAACCTCTACACGCTCCCTCCGGTCCACTCACTTACATCTGCTCCATAGACCCAGAACCAGACTGAGCACTATGGGGGACAGAGCGTTCTGTGTTGCAGCACCCCGTCTGTGGAATGCCCTCCCTGAGAGTTTAAGAGCACCTCAACCTACAGACAGCTTTAAAAAAGGACTAAAAACGTTTCTTTTTAGTAAAGCTTTTAATTTTTCATAATCACATCACTTTTTTTCGTAAGCGCTTTGAGATTTTTAAATGTAAAGCGCAATACAAATGAAATGTATTATTATTATTATTACACACAGTAAAAGGGGGAGAATCTTTGAAATGAAAATGGTGGCACCAAAACTCACTGGCGACTTGCTGGAGAGGAGAGAATGTAATCAGAACAGAGTTCCTGCAAGCAGTTCTCCTTCACTCCCTCTTCTCAGCTAATAATTTCACAGCTTTTTGTGAAAACCTTTAATGTCAAATAAAAACGATATAAAATTGAATGAGGTGTTTAATGGAGTCTGCAGCTGCAGGAGCACACCGGCCCAACGTGATTTCTGGAGTGAATTCTAATAAGAAATAGATCCTCTGAATGGCTGCAGAGTGGGTAAAGGGGAGTCGGGGTTACAGTGTGAAAAGGAAAGTGACTTCTGTAAAGAATGTGAGTTTACTGACAACATAAGCTGTGCCGAGCTCGTTGTACTGCTCCCCTGCATATAAATGTGCCATTGCTGTTTCCCATCTGTGCTGTGCTACCAAGAAATTATGTGCATTTGACCATGTTTAATATTTAAAACCGTACACGAGGAGCTTACAAACAGGAAGAATGAGTCTCCTAGAAGATTGCTTTATCTCTCAATTTGAAAAAAAAAATTGGAGATTATTCTCTGAGTTGCATTAGCGGTCATTCAATACTTATGGACATTTTTTCACTCTCTTCTGATTCAATATCAACTCTGCACTGCCACTGCCGCTCATGTTTGTCAGATCAATGGCACACTGGGCAAAATTGATCAGAATAAGAATCGAAAGGAAGACTCTGTGCTCAAAATTGAATCAAAATCAAGAGCTACTTCAGCAGAGTCTCACTTAGGATTGATCTGCAGATATGAGATGTAGACAGTAACACAGACAAACAGGTACACCTTGGGTCCATGCTGGGAATAAACATCAATATTGGATTCAATATAACATAATATGATTTATCAAGCACGGTTTAAAATTCTTTGGGCCAACCTAAGTCAGCCACACTGTTAAAGTGGAGGTTGTGAGGACCCTTGCCAGATTTTTGAAGGGTAAACCTTAAATCTTTTCCTTTCTAAACAAAATGTCCTTCACATTTTGTGTTTCCACTCTGTGTCGTGAGCAGACTATTATCTTTGACATATGTACAGTGGGCGCTGCAGATGAGTGCACGGTGCCCTTCAGCTGAGTTATAGTTGCCATTGCAATGTTATAATATGTGACTTAAAGTGATGATTAGGCCTTGTTCCAGATTTCTTTTTTTTTTTCTTGTTAACTCTGTAAGCTCACATGTCATTTTGCAGCATCCTAAGGTGGGTCCTTGCAGCATCTCTGGATTACTGTAAATTGCTGTGAAGATAAAGCTGTTGCCTGGGAGCCAGACAGAACAGTAATTCTCCACTCCACTCCTATTATAGGCTTTTCATTTATTCCATTTATTTCATAGCGACTGAATGGGACTGAACTTTTCATCATGCTTCCACTGGTACCATCTGCTTGCATACCTGAGAACGGATGCCATCTGACAAATATCAAAGCTCAGTCAAGCTTTAAGAAATAATAACAAAGCAGATTGAAAGTTTATAATGTCCATTGTCTTCACCTGCTGAAGCACAACAAAAGCTCTCTGCTAGCATGAATGACCTCTTTCCTCTAACCAAAGAGGAGCTTTGCACCAGAATGTGACGCTAATCCTGAATCCATGAGATTAAAAGAAGTTTTCCTCATTGGTGTTAAAGCGGGAAATAATAATCTGGCGGTCACACTTCACTTCATTTCCTGGATGCTGACATGCAAATGAGACTCATTTGTATAATCTTTTCAAATGAAAAACAGATAATCAAATACCATGAGAAGACATCAATATTCAATTAGGTGTCACTTATGCAAAGTCATGCAGTTGGAGGAAGTGAGAGGGTTGGGAAGAGGGCCACTCTGAGAAGAGAAAATGGATTGGCAAACGTGAAGAGAGTTGAAGTCATGCTTTAACGGTCTGTCACCACATTAGTGGTAGTCTCTCGTGCTCCGTCTGTGGATTCCAACACACCTGATTTTTATAGGAACAATAACATGACAAGCATATTTTTAATCTCAAGAAGTAAAATCACCACCCAAAGGAGAATTGGTAGATCATCATGACTATCACTGATCATTTGTATATAAACTTCACCAACGCAACTGTAAAATGATCTGAATCATGATACATTCTGGGTAATAGCTGCAGCCCCTAAAAAGAAATTGGCATCTTAAGGAGAATTTACTGAACGTTCAGCCCTACTAAAGTAGTGCATTGTTTTTGTGGAAAGAAATGAGAGTTTTGCTGCTCGAAAGATCATAGGAAATCCTCCTCTACCACCACACAAACAGTAAATAACTGCCCTGTTGCAGTTTGCTAATATCGAAAAGAGGTCTTATGCATTCATTTAAAAATAATTATCAATCATTCTCAGGGCAAAAAGCATCACATTTCCGCGTCATCCCCCTCCCTGCTTTCACAGCAATCGGACGTACGCTTCACGCCGTGTGTGTGTATGTACATTATTTCCATTTATTAGCGGCTCGGGGTGCTGGTACAGTCTGTGCCACTCACTCTGGCTTCTCCAAAAAGAAACTGGCTCAGATCGTCTCTAAGAGCTGTTTCGTTTGTGACCGACACATCACTAGTGTGGCTGTCAGAAAGCCTGACACCGCTGCGCTTCATTCAGCCACATTGTAGTAATGCGCCACTTTACATGCCCAGTAACGGTAATGGCATTGCAACAATGGGAAACGTAATTAGATTACTCCATTTCCTAAAAAAATAACACAGTAACGCTGTTACTCCCAACACTAATAATAATGAGGTTCACATGGTTGCATCATCAAAGACTTTTCTCATGGTGTCCCACAAGTTTCTGTGTTGGACACACTATTGTTCCTCTTTTATCTGCTCCCTCTTCAGCACATCTTGAGCTCTTAAAGGAGTCATCACCTGAAATTTTCACTTTTCCACTTGAAAAAATGTCTATATTGGCTTCCTAATGATTTTTCACTGGCTGAGAAGCCGATATTTAACATTGACGCGTTTGTTTAATCTTGCCTTCTTCAACCAGCTCACATGCACCCCACGAGCACGCGCACTCCAAAACGAGAACTTGAGCTCTGGCCTTATATGCTGACACAAAGGTCGAATATAAACAAATATGAACCAGCAGCGAACAAACCAGCACAACAAAGCTCATTTCATAACGTGAAACGCATAAATTATGTCTTACCGTTGAGGACTCATGTTATAATCCGTGTTATGGGAAACAAAACTCTGATCGGTTTGTGTATTCCATCTTCACAACAGCATAAGAGCCGATGCCGAAAAGACAGCCGAAATATCACGTGTGATCTCGCGAGAAAATATGCCCTTCACAATAAAGGATTAAAAAATCACATTTTTAAATTATTTTTCCAATACAATTTACTTTAATGGTCTAAAAGACTATAATAGGATGTAGATATCCACGGTATTATAGGTGATGACCCCTTTAAAGGGAATCCCCTAACATATTCATGTAGATGACATTCAACTGTACATCTTCTTTGAGCCCCATGAGAGGTCAAAGCTGCAGCTGCTGTTAAATAAATAGCAATATTTTCACACTTGTTAAGAGTTTAACAAAACTGGGAACTTTCTACAGCTGAATGAAGACAGGACTGACATCCTCAGCTGTTGTCTACATTCAATGTTATTTTAAGTGTTCATAAGTGACTATGTTTACTATTTTTATTTTATTTTATTTTATTAGGGCTGGCCTTAATAACCTGTTTTTGTTTCTACATGACTAGCATTTTTTGAATGGAAACAAAACAAATCAATCTGAATGTTGCAATCTGTTTATTTTAACTTTGAATAGGAATAGTTGAAATGATCATGGCTTAGAGGTTCAAATGCTTTACAAACATTGGAAAACTAACTACAAAAAATCCCCTATCAATTTAAATTGGTGAGATTTTAAATGTGATCCTGTGGTTGGAATCGTCTCGCTTGCTATGTGCCAGTTTATTCATTCTAGCCTATCCCTGCAATTTTGCACAACTATCATTGGGTTAAAACAGAGCTGACCCAGCCCAGATGTGGTACCGCCTTGACCCATGCAGCCAGCCTCATCACAGCTCCTCTGCTGAATACTGATGTGCACCTGCTTTGGTAGCATGGGCTAAATAGATTCCTTGTATCTATTCAGACTCAGATCCTGTGGCCTCTCATGTCTACTCTCTTTAACCTTTGTTTTCCCTGAAGACACATCATGAGAAAACAAGAATTCATTTTAATTATGCATTTACTTTGAGTGTACTGACTGATATCCTCTGGACTGGAGATTGTTTCAAATATCTGGATTCAAAACATGTGGGAAACAGTTACAAGGCTCACTCCCACATTTGCTCAGTATCTTTCTCGTGTCTTTTTTTCCCCCAAGTTAGAAATCTTCTTAAGAGAGAATTTCCAAAATAACATCTTCAAAAATCATTTCACTTTTAATCATGGAATTTCCCCCTCCTTTTCAATTCATCATAGTATTGCAGTCTCTTTTGAAGCTGTTCTTTTTCTGAGTGTCCACTGGGATTTGCTCCCCTGTGGTCTCTCTGCGTACACCAAAGCTTTTCTTTTCAACCCAGGCTTTGAGTAAAGAAGGAAAAAATGGAGAAAAAAGAAAACCTCATAGGGAAATCTGTGTTGAACTGATGAGCAATTCACCTGTGCATACCTGACGGGAATAGCAATGTTACCACCTTGTCTATTCTCAGTAACACAGAAATATCATTTCTCACTGGACATTCACATGTCAGTCAAGAAGTTAGTTTGATGCACCAAAACAGCTCCTTACACACAGCTGTGCATGCTGTGATGACCCAACATGGAAGTATAAAAGAAATGCTTTAATGCTTGCTTGTTTCAATTGATCCTAGTTTCTTCTGATAGTAGTTTGACTTTTCAGGAGCACTTTTAAAATGTTCCCTTCCTACAGAGTGATGTATTTTTAGGAACTAGATTGTGGTGTGGTATTTGGAACTGCAATGTAGGTGGTGGATCCTCAGTAGCCAACATGAATAGCTGGACCCAAAATTCACGAGCAATGGACACAGTTAGCAGCATCTTCTCTGATACATCTCTTCAGAAGGTTTGGTAACAATTACACGTTAATCTTTCTTGTTACCTTCTACAATTTCATGCCCTCATCTGCTGGTCATTTCTACATGTTTGTTGTTTTGTACTCAGTTTATTGTAGGTTTGTTTTTCCATTATTATTACAATTACTAAAAAAACATTGAACGACAATTCTAATTTCTTTATTCTTTACTCCAGTGGAGGCTGGTGAAACAATTCTTGGTGAGGCTCTGCGTGAGAAAATTTCTTTTCTTAGTCCATAATAATTTTTCAAATTAACAGTTGAAAAATTACTACAATTCAAATCAATCATTTATCTCCCTTGTCCAAATAAGCAGTTTTACAGGTAAAATCAATTATCTAATTTACATATAAATTAGGTTATAATAATAATCAAATACACTTCCCATAATTTCCATTTTTGTCCTTTTTCACATTTTATTCTGACAGTTTGTTTTCCAGGTTGAGTTTTCCATCTCTGCATGTCTTAATTATCGGCCCAAAGCATGCACACCTCAAAGTGCAATATTCAGTTCCACCAGTAAGTTGCACTAACATTACATGAAAATTGAATTAAACCACATTTAAATCTGGGTGAGCTTGCCCAGGGCTGGGCAGGGACAACTGAGCATTTCTCCAAGTACGTGAGAAGGGCAAAAGATGCATGGAGAAGTATGTGGTGTCCTTCTTAAGTGCCACAAGTTAGTAAACAAAAGCAGGCATAAGCAGTGTTGCTTTTGGAGACTCTGACATGAAGCACACAGCTTCCTGCTCTGTCACTGAGCAGCAGTGCTGAAGTGAGCTAGTCTCCCATCCAAGTGTGCTCACGGCAGATGGTCAGTCCTTGCGCTGCAGCGCTGGTCTGGTCTGATAATGAATCGTGCATGTGGGAAGCCATTGCTGGCTGATTCTACCCACGCCAATCAGAGGCTCTCACTTGTAGGTAAGTGTGCACTTCAGCTGGCCAATCAGTCCTTGGTGGGTGTGTTGGATCAGCTCATTACCAAGCTGACCACCGGAAGGCAGGGCCAAAACAACAGTGGGCTCAGCACGGACAACGCACGGATAATGCAAATTTTAACACAATTATCCCAACCAGCCCAGCACGAGGCTGACGCAGATTTAAATGTACTATCAAAACTGAGACTTGATGTGAGACAGCGGTGACATACTGACGGTGATGTGAGGAAAGGAGCATTTTTAGATTCAAGTCACAGCACTAGTTGACAAATTTCTTACATGCAACCTCTTTCTGTGAAAAAAGTTATCATCTTGATGTACTTAGTTATATTTTATCTGTTAACATTTGGTTTATTGTTATGATTTACAGTGTATCCGGAAAGTATTCAAAACACACATACATTCTTATATCAGCCTATACCAGTCATTAGTTCTAAATCAAACATGATTTTATTTACAGAGATGTACATTTTTTTATTTTTTTACCTTTATTTCATTTATTCACACTCACACAAGTAAATACAGTATTTACTTGTGTGAGTGGGGCAGACTTCATATAAGATTTTCTTCTCACCCAAATGAGAAGTGCTGATGAGCAGCTCTGCATCTTGTAACTATTTTTGCAAAAAACAGTTCTTTTTTTATGATCCCATGCAACACAAAAAGCCACATAACTCATGCGTAATACCTCTGTGGAGGTGATGAAGAGTGCTATAAAGAATAACGACTGAGCAGTTTGAGTTTTCTATGTGTAGTTTACAGATGCATGTGCAGTATGTCAGCACATGCTGCTTGCTTGTGACCTAACGTGGGCAGAAAATCAAATCCAGATGTACACATATCCAATACCATCATGAGGAACCTCTTGAATGTCTTGCTCTTATTATGACAAACATTCTTGTGCATTTATAAAATATTTATTACATGCATGTTGTACTTCTAAAAAGCAATATCAATAAAAATGGATTTCTCATTCTGTAACGTTTTTACTTTTCCACTTAATGTTATGGGTAATGTAAGGTTATTTATAAAATGAAACCGCCTAAAAGAGAGAGAGAGTGAATCAAAAGCCTTTCTTTCAATGTACTCATGTTCCTGTTGTGACCACTGTTCTAAATGGAAAATACATAAGGAGAGATTAAGTTTAAAAGTTCAATATTGTTGTTTTGTAGTTTTATGCATAGAATTGTACAATATGGAGTGAAAACATTTTAATTGCCCTCACAATTCATTATAAAACCTTTGCCAGCGCAAACAAGACCCAGTGTGCCAACCAGAAGAAGGCAAGGTACTTGAAGTTGTCCTCTTCTATAAGCTGTTGACCTCCAGCCTTTAAGTCTCTCAGCTAACCCCAGCTCTGCTCTTTACGACCAAAATAAATGTCTCATCCTCTGTTTATTGGTAGTTTTTATTTATGATTTTTTCCAACACTGAAAAAGTCTAGCACAATAAAGTACTAGATCTTGTTCAATATGTCCTTTAAAAGTTGCATTATTAATAGTTGAGCGTGAAGATAGGTATGTACAATTTCTCGTTCAGATCAAAGAACATGACTATTATTGTTGTTTTAAGTGACTAGAACTCTTGAATGGAGCTATACTCAACAAAATGTAAGGAACTTTATTGTTAAAGCAACACTAAAGAGTTTTCCTTTAGAATGCCCGCTCATCAACTGAAAGCCTTTTAACTCTTCCCGTCAATTATCCTCATTCATTCTGGCCGCTGTCTACATCCTGCCGAGCGCTGACGTGCACGCGGCTCAGCGTGCACGCGGCTCAGCGTGCACGCGGCTCAGCGTGCACTCGTGGATCAAATTCTGTGCGTGGAGCAAAAACACCTGGATTTCCTGATTATTGTTCTTGGTGATTTTGATAATGGTAACCTGTACCACAATACAGACAAGTAAATTGATTGTCCAACCAGGGAAACACTCTAGTTCACTGTTACACTACAATAAACTGAACCTATTGCGCAGTGCCACGCGCTGCGCTCGGACAGTCATGATTCACCTGATCCTTGCATACAAACAGAGATTGACGCTCTCTAAACCTGTGGTCAGAACAACCAAAAAGTGGACTGAACAAGCTGTGGAGGAACTTTGCTCCTGTTTTGACTCTACAGACTGGGATGTGTTCAGGTGAGCCTCAGACAACCTGGGTGAGTACACAGACACTGTGACCTCATACATAAAGCACTGTAAGGATAGCAGTGTTCCACCTCATCTCAGATAGGGATGAGTCTGCATACAGAGAGGAGGTGGAATGTCTGGTGTCCTGGTGAAGCAACAACAACCTGGAGCTGAACGTGCAGATGACAGTGGGGATGATTGTAGACTTCAGGAGAATGCCAGCTCTACCGTGGACTCCTTTCACTTCCTTGGGACCACCATCACCCATGAACTCAAGCGGGAGATGTCCATCAGCTCCCTCATCAGGTAGGCCCAGCAAAGGATGTTTTTTTCTGTGACAACTGAAAAAAATCTGCACGCCAACCAGTTTTATACTTCCACTATTGAGTCAATCCTCACCTCCTCCATCACTGTGTGGTACGTGGAAGCCACTACCAGGAACAAAGACTGCAATGGACATCTTCTGTGATTTAGTGTCAACAAATTTACCTCAACTGTGTCAGCTGATTCTTCCATTTTAATAATAATAAGCCACAACAGGTCTCAGTAATAAAACACGAGTCTGAACCCCCCAACCAGCTCAGTGGCCTAGTGGTTTGAGTGTCCGCCCTGAGACTGGGAGATCGGGGTTCAAATCCCGGTTGGGTCATACCAAAGACTTTGAAACAATGGGACCCAATGCCTCCCTGCTTGACACTCAGCATTAAGGGGTTGGATTGGGGGGTTAAACCACCAAATGGTTCCCGAGCGCGGCCACAGCTGCAGCTCACCACTCCCCCAGGGGATGGGTCAAATGCGGAGAACAAATTTCACACACACCAGTGTGTGTGACAACTAGTGGGACTTTAACTTTAACCCTCTCTCGCTCCACGCAGCGTGCAGCCGTCACGTCATCAGCTGATGAAGAGGCAGAGAAAAAGGACAAACCTCCAACATTATTTTAATATTTGTCAACAAAAAACGCAGCTCAACATCATTTTACCTGCAGTTACTCACTAGTGAAGAAAACATAACTTCTATGAGCAAAAAAGAAAAATAAAACCATAAAAATGATTAAATAAATCAGAAAAGCAGGAAGAAATGTTTTTTTTTTTTCTGTTTTTACATTTTTCACTTCAGTTCAAACTATTTAGAATTTTGTGTTTTCATCACATTTAGCTTGTATTTTATTTAAAATGTCTTCAGCTTTATTCATTTTTATGAGAATTTTTGTGTTGCATTGTTTGGAAAAAAAAATCATCACACAACAAAATACCTTGAAAGGTTTTGTATTCTTAAACAAGTTTTGAACGTGAAATGTTCCTTAAATGGTTTCTATACTTTTTAGAAGTATTATGGCACAATTGCTAAAAACAAACAGATGCCTGTGCACTGAGTAGATTGTTGCTTCATCTCTCGGTTTTGATCATTTGTCAGTGATCCTGGGACAAAAAGATAACTGCTGCTGCAGAAAGAGAGAAAGAAAAAAAATGACCAGAAGAAGAGAGGACAATACATTGTACAAAAGATCCAGATTTAATTTAGGAAGATCATTTTAGAATTGTTACGGACCAGGTCGTCCAGGTGACCTGGGTAACAAGAATTAGGACACATGCTCGGGTGCAAAATAATTGAAACAAATTTATTTACAAATGGAACTGAACAAACTCAAGAGAACTAACCCAAACCGGTGGCAAACTATACTCGAAAACAACCTACACTTGGTCTCTGCTACACAAAACCACTTTATACTAAAGACCTGCACAAAATCCCACTAAAGGTCTCAGGTTAATTTAACCTTACTCCGGTTTCTACGAGGCCTCAGAAACCATCAAAAGTGGATTCCCTTATGAGCTGAGTCCTCATCTAAAAGGGAATAAAACAAAGCAGAGACATGTTGTTATCAAATCAAAGACAAATCATATAAAATCTGAAACCCAAAACGCCACCGGGGAAACAACAGTGCAGAGAACCTTTCTGCCCTGCTGCTCCCCTGAACTGAAGTCAGGCTGGCTTTTTGTAGCAGAGCCAGCCTGATTACTACTAGGGACAGCTGGTAGAGCCAATCGGGGGAGAGGAACCAGGTGTGGCTTCCCTTCTTTCACACACACACTGGAAGGGAGGAAACCAGAGGAGATCCACATACAAAAAAACACAAACAGCCAAGGGCTGTAACAAGAATAAATGCTTTACGTTAGGCAGTTGTAATGATCATGTAAAATCTGCGATAAAAAAGTATTTTCTTGAGGTTTAGCCAGTCAGATGCCCATAGAGCTTCTTTTCAAACACTTCTACTGCTCTTCTTATAATATCAGGCACACGATGAATTAGCAAAACCTGGAGGGTCTTGAGTTGACCAATCCCAAAAGCCCGCCTCCTGTGCCTACTCATGAAGGGGTGGAGAAGAAGGAATTCAGTTTGTCTGATATTGTGCTCTTTTGACATTTTGTATTAGATAATAAAGCATTAATGCCAGATCAACAATCTGCTGGTTCGAGTGTTCAGGAAAGCAAAACAAGGGGTGAACTACCACAGTTTCTGAAGTTATGATTTATAGATTGGCTGATGCTTTTCTTTGTTCTATTCAAAGCGCTGATAAGACTCAACACAATGGCAAGATTAGAGGCACGATTGGACACAATCTTGAGACGTGTAGTGTTTAAAATCTCCTGACTGCCTGTAATTCTCCTCCTTTCTACCCCAACCCTGTAACAACAGACCCTTGATAATGTTATTGCTCGTGGTTCATGACCGGGGGAGATAAGAGAAATAGGTTTCCTTAAGCCCTGCACAGGCTTAACCTATGACTCTACTTATAGCAAGCCTCGAAGACCCAGACAGCCCAGTTAGCTTTAGTTTTCTACAATACCTTGACACAGAACGTGACAAATTTTAATATTCTTCATGTACTATGCACACACACACACACACGCACACACACACACGCACGCACACACACACGTGTGTGTATTAATAAGATTCAACTTAAAATATACCAAAAAATTATTTTATTAAGAAGATTGATTGTTTTACAATGAAAATATTTGATCACAGACCATCAAAAATTAACAGCCATTAATAAACCATTAATACAATTCAAACGTACAAATTAAAATGCTGAGAGAAAAAAAAGAGAGTAGTTGAATATAAAGAAAAGCAGACAGTCTGTAGTTCATGATTAAAGGCCAAGCCTCACTCTGACATACTTCTTTTTGTCAAGATCATCAGAATTATTGACCAGTCTAGGTGCTGGTCCTAAAATTAAAATATCATGGCAAAGTTGATTTATTTCAGTAATTCCATTCAAAAAGTGAAACATGTATATTAGATTTATTCATTACACACAGACTGATATATTTCAAATGTTTTTTTTTCTATTATTTTGATGATTATAACTGACAACAAATGAAAATCCCAAATTCAGTATCTCAGAATATTAGAATATTGTGAAACGGTTGTAAAAAAAATGGTAAATGGCTTGTATTTGTATAGCGCCTTCTTAGGGTTCTACAACCCCCCAAGGCGCTTCACAACACAATCAACTCAATTCACCCATTCACACGCTGGTGGGGATGAGCTATGATGTAGCCACAGCTGCCCTGGGGCGCACTGACAGAGGCGAGGCTGCCGAGCACTGGCGCCACCAGTCCCTCCGACCACCACCAGCAGGCAAGGCGGGTTAAGTGTCTTGCCCAAGGACACACAGCAGCATTCTCTGGCCAGAGCCGGGATCGAACCTGCAACCTTCCGATTACTGGACAACCCCTTCTACCTCCTGAGCTACTGCTGCCAGGTTCTATATTGAAGACAGCTGGTGCCACACTCTAATCAGCTAATGAACTCAAAACACCTGCAAAAGCCTTTAAATGGTCTCTCAGTCTAGTTCTGTAGGCTACACAATCATGGGGGAGACTGCTGACTGGACAGTCGTCCAAAAGACGACCACTGACACCTTGCACAAGGAGGGCAAGACACAAAAGGTCATTGCTAAAGAGGCTGGCTGTTCTCAGAGCTCTGTGTCCAAGCACATTAGTAGAGAGGTGAAGGGAAGGACAAGATGTGGTAGAAAAAAGTGTACAAGCAATAGGGATAACCACACCCTGGAGAGGATTGTGAAACAAAACCCATTTAACAATGTGGGGGAGATTCACAAAGAGTGGACTGCAGCTGGAGTCAGTGCTTCAAGAACCACCACACACAGATGTATGCAAGACACGGGTTTCAGCTGTTGCATTCCTTGTGTCAAGCCACTCTTGAACAAGAGTCAGAAGCATCTCGCCTGAGCTAAAGACAAAAAGGACTGGACTGCTGCTGAGTGGTCCAAAGTTCTGTTCTCTGATGAAAGTAAATTTTGCATTTCCTACAATTCAGAAGAGCTGAAGGCCACTATCAGAGCAACATGGGCTCTCATAACACCTGAGCAGTGCCACAGCCTGATCGACTCCATTCCACGCCGCATTGCTGCAATAATCCAGGCAAAAGGAGCCCCAAATAAATATTGATGCTGTACATGCTCATACCTTTCATACGTTTCAGTTTGCCAACATTTCTAAAATTCCTTTTTTTGCATTGGACTTACTTGATATTCTAATATTCTGAGACCCTGAGTTTGGGACTTTCATTAGTTGTCAGTTATAATCATCAACATTAAAATAAATAAACATTTGAAACATATCAGTCTGTGTGTAATGAATGAATATAATATACACGCTTCACTTTTTGAATGGAATTACTGAAATAAATCAACTTTGTCATGATATTCCAATTTTATCTTCTCTTTAACTTCTCAAAACACGGAAACAATTCCTGTGGGATGTTTGGATCATTTTCATCACAGAAAAAGTTGCTGACATGTCTCTGTTTTGGTTAACGTAGAGGTTATGTGAGCAGCTTGTATGTGGAAAAGGATCGTAGAAGGTTCACTCAAAGTACTTTGCAAAATCTGAAGCATCAAACTAAATTCAAACTTCTTTTTCTCAAGCTTAACTTCAAGGGACAGCTACCAGAACTACTGCAGCTGATGGGAGAAGACATGGAGCTGGTGCCTGTGCTGCCTGGCCCAGTGCATTCTGGGACCTTGTTCAACTTGTGAAGACACCAGTATCTGAATTTATTCTGCACCACCATAATGAAAACGCAGTGATATATTAAAGCCCCAGTGTGTAATATTTTTACCTGTTTACTATCAAATTCTGTGTATGCCATTCACAAACTTGTCCTTTCTAATTAATATTTCTCACCCACATATTTTCTAAATATTCCTCTCAGCTTGAAATTTTACATTTTGAAATACATAAACTGTGGTCGACGCTCCATGGTCATGCGTCATCTTGAAATACAGTAGCTGTCTAGGGACATACGAGCTCTGCGTTTCGTGTTTGCACTATGACTGTAACCTGAAAGAAACAGTGGAGGGCAGCAGTGTGCCCTGGAAGCACGAGTCTGCCAAACCTACTAAGACAAAGAGACTAGCTACACCGTTGCTAGCAAACAAATGACAAAACGTGACACCAGACTCCCAGGCTGATGCCACCCTTTCTCCGTCTGTGAATCGGTGATAGCTGTGCTCTTCAAGTGGCCTGACAGAACTTGTTTCCTTCTGGACTGGTAGGTTAATATAACAATCCTATTTAAAAATGTTTTAAATTGCTCTATTGTAATAGTTATATGTTTTGTGTGGGTTAGGCTAGAGAGATTGGCAAATGATTATACATCGAGCTCATGCTATTTATAAAGAACAGACCTGGTACTAAATAGTCCAATTATTTTTACACACAGGGCACACCTATTGGGTATTGTCCCTTTAAATGTCAAAATGATGTTATTATGGGCAAATACAGCTGTAATGGTAAAGGCAATCCGTATGCAGCTTTAGCTGAGGATAAAAACACCATATTTTATCTGATGTATCCCCATTCAGACGCCTGTGTTACGAGCCTGAAGACAAGCATTTATACCCACACAGTGTCTGACATTACACTCCCTCCAGAGAAAGGTGGGAGAGTAATGTGTGTAAAGGGAATGCGGGTGGGAACTATGACAACAGGTTTACCACTGGGGTTAAAAAGTAGGCACCTCCCATCCCAGATGTCTAATTGAATGCAGCTCCCAGCCCCTCCGCCATGATCAACTATAAATTCAAAAATCTCAGAAACAGCCTTCCCTACATGCTCAGTGTTCTAATTAAACCCACTCAGACTGTCTCTATTTTCTGTGCAAGGGGCTTGTTTTAATTTTACCCTCAGCCACAACTTCTCTTCAGTTTTGTTCAGAGAGCATTGGTGGGCATGCTTAAATCTGAAAGACCAATAGTTTTGTGAGAGGACTGGTTATTGTGTTACTTAAAGGTTTAAAGACCAAGTCCACTCATTTTTTCAACAAATCTGCAGTGGCCTCTATGAATGCCTTGAGGGTCGATCTCTGTGGAGAAAAAAACTCTGGCGCTCCTGTTTCAGGAACTAGAAGTGAGTCAGAGTAGAGGTGAGCTTCAGACGGCAGGTTTTGGAGTCTTATTCCTGATATTTGCACATTTCTCCTCTGATTGGCTAACAGCAACATGACGCTACCACTGACTTTGTTTGCTTTTTCTCCACAAATAACACAAGCCTGGAGGAGTTCTGCTGTGTGGTGGAGTTGCTAATGTTAACGGTTAGCTTCTGCTAGCTGAGACGTGCGCTGCTCTCTCCTGGACGCTAAATGAACAACAGCCTTCCCCTTTGTGAACCAAGAAGGGTGAGTTCATGAATGTTAAGAGTTTCCTCATCTATTTTCTGTCTGAAGCTAATGCAGGAAATAGGGGTGGAGAGTATTTTCACATTTAGCCTGCACCAAAAACTCAGAGTGACCGATCATATTTCAAAAATAAAAAGTAAAAAACTGTTTTTCAGTGAACTTGGGCTTCAGCAGTTTGACTAAAAAAGAAGTTCTCAACAGGAAATAGCAGCTGGGGTGGTTTTCACCATCCTGTAAACAAACCTGCACGAATGACCTTCACAGAAAAATCATCAGAAGAAATGAAAATCAGCTTGATGCGTTTGTAAATGAACATCTAAGCAAGGCTTATACATTTGGGGATCTGTTCACATGGGGCGGAAATAGAAGATTTTGGCTGAAGGTAAATTTTGAGAACAATAGTGCAGAATTGTATGAATAAAACATATTTCCAGCTGTTAAGCACAGGGTCGGATCGATCGTGCTTTGGGCCTTTGTTCCTGTCCAAACTGTGGGGAACATTTCACAGGTAGGGTGGAAAATAGATTAAAATAAACACAGCAGTTCTGGAAATAACATGGTCTGTTTGTATTGTCATATTTCATTGGGAGGTTTTGTTGGGTTTGCACCATATCTTATTGCTCTTCGCAGGAGGGGCAGCATTTTCCACCCATTAGACAAGAAAAAAAGATTTATAACACATGGTAGACATCATTAGAGGGTTTATTTTAGGAACTTGGAGGAAAGCAAAGCTGCCTTTCAGAACGTTGTTATTGTGAATTACAACAAATGAGAATTTTCCAGGCATTCTGGTAGAGCAGAAAGAAATCATTAGAGCTCTTACTGTGAGGTCTCTGAAAATGGGTTGAACAATTGATAATAGTAATGCAGTCTTCAAACCTGTGAGTGAGTTGAACGCTGAAGGTTAAAGATGATCAGCAAAATTGAATGTGACAAAGCTACATTACAATCCATCTTGGGATATTAAACATTTCAAATTTTCCGAATTAAGGACTAATACGGCTGCTGAGATGAGTATGAGATGGATGGTCTTGGTTAACAATCACAAAACAGATCTGATGAGAGTAAATGGCATTAGGGTTGACATTTGATATTGTAGAGAAGAAAAAAATGAAATCTGAAATTATTTTTGCATCCTTTGCTATTTTCAGGGCTTATGCAGTGATTAATGAAAAAAACAGGTAGTGATTTTGGATGGATTAGCCAAACTTTTTAATGGACTGGGCCTCTAACGTGTCACAACAGGAGATAGCAATTAGACGATTACACTCCAGGCTGTCATTAATTGTGTAAATTACATTAATTACCTGGTTTTCAAGTGCTGGATGCTCTGCTTTCTTATTAACTGGATTTAAATGATGCTTTAAGCAAAAATTTAGTAAACCACTCTGACAAAGAAGCACTCTGTTGGCTAAGCTTCATGCCCAAACAACTGTCTGATACTGGCTTAGCGTCTGTAGCAAGGCAGAACAGATCTGTATACTACTGGATTTTCATACATGATGGAACACAGTGTGTAATTCTGTAGTTTGATAGGGAACCATCATTAAAAATCTAACCTTTAGAAGTTTAAAGAAGAAATTTCTCTCAGTCTCATTCATGGCATGCCCTTTGTGTGACTCAAATCATGTTTCAGACCAGTGACAGGAGTTAGGACTCAGCCATGACCCTATTCAAGTTTGATTGTAACAGACGGGAGACCTAGGCTTACTTTACCCTACTGTGACTATTCCAGCTCCTCCTAGGGAATTCCAGGTATGTGGAACATGGCAGGAAATCCTCCAGAGGAAGGTGACCAAGAGGCATCCTAATCAAATACCTGAACTGCCTCATCACATCAAAGGTGATTTCTTTAAAAGACCCCAGTCTTCAAAATTTAACAGTGTTCCATGCTGTTATTTAAAAATACAGTTGCACATTTTATTCCAAAATATGAAGATTTTAGCAGAAATAAAATAAATAAATTCTGTGAGACTCAGTCCCAGGATGTGACAGAAGTGCATCACTTTTCTGTCGGTAGGCTTTTAAGTGACAATGGAATTTCATTAAATTCATGTGCCTGCTCTGTCTTCTCAACCCCCAGTGAGTCGTAGCGGATGGCTGCTCATACTGAGCCAGGATCCTCTGGAGGATTCTTCCTGTTAAAAGGGAGTTTTCCTTCCCACTGTCGCTACATGCTTGCTTAGTATGAGGATTGTATCAAGACACAGTGAGTGTCTTGATGCAATCTGCTGGGTTCCTTATATAGGAAACTTTTTTACTGATTGGCTTAATGAACTGAACTGTATTGGAATGTTTACTTTGTGAAGTGCCTTGAGACGACTCTTGTTGTGATTTGGCGCTATAGAAATAAACTGAATTGAATTGAATTAAAAAGGTAAATCAAAACTGTGGTATAAAGACTAAAGCCCGCAGGAGTTTTAAGTTGTCCGATTTTAAAAGCGTGAGACCCCACATGTGGTGATAAAAAATACATAAATATAACATATTTGATCCTACTGTGTGTGGTGTGCATAAACTCTGCAAATACTACACACTACATAATAAAGTTTTAACAGTTTAACCTGTCAATGAACTGCTTTCACTGACGGACAGTCCCTGCAAAGATGGGAAATCTCGCGAGATAAAACATGACCATCCATCCATCCACAGTCATAACCCCCCACCCGCACCCCACCCAACTCCTGTACACACACACACACACACACACACACACACACACACACACACACACACACTTAAGAACATGAGTAAAAATGATATTGGGCTGAGTTCAGATGAGCCAAGTATGGTAGGGCAACGAAACGCCATCTGCCCCGGCAGCTGCAGGCCAACTGCAGTAGCCGAGGTACCGACACAGGGTGCAACAAGGAGAGAGGGCATAGACCCCACCTCCACCCAAGCATTACCCGGAGAGCACCCAGGCAGCAACAGTCGACCACTGCCCCTGAGGCAGAGGGCCCCCATGGAGGAAACACTGTCAACTCGCTTTCTGATTGGCTAGACATCCCATTCAACAGGCAGCACTTTCATTTGTCCCCAAAAATCAGTCCCAGACAATCCAACATTTTTCAAAGCCCGCATTTATGATTGGAGCAATCCCAACGTCCTTCTGAGCATGCAAGAGCACTCTTAACTCACCACAAATGGTAGGATTATCTGATAAGATTAATAGCCTTTATGGTAATCACCTGAAACCCTGACATTGCTGGAAGGGGCAGGACTTGTCAAAAATCTGCAGAATTATCCTGCCGTGTGAACCCAGCTTTATAAAATAGCATCTTGGTGAATGGCTATACAATTAAAAGTTTTAGAGTTGTTTTATAATATAAACCAACTTTTTAATTGGCTGAAATATTCCTTCAAGTTAAAATGAGCAGGTTTTACTGATAAAAACTTCATGTGACTGCTACATGTAGGTAATTTATCTCCCGTAACTCACAAAAGGCATTGTGTACGTATAAAAAGTTGGTTCCTAAACAAAGTTTGACAAAGTGTGAGTGTTATGATGAGTCTCTGTGTGTGCTAAATGTTAGGGGAATAGCTGTTTATGAGGGGGATCCTGACGATTTATTCCAGACAGCTGCATCGTTGACAGGCCATCATTAGCAGAGTGATTCCTCAGGTTGTTTCATTCCCCTGTGGCCAAGACAAACTGCACAAGATCTTAATTGCTGGTATGAATAAAAGTTCATTTTCCTAGGCTTGGTATCATTATAAATGCAGTATAAAAGATTACTGAGAAGATGAATATGTCAAGTACTGTACTCTCACACTAGAGCAATAAAGAAGCTAATAAACCTGGGATGGGCCAGAGGGTTACTCAGGGACAATAGAGAAGATAAATGCTGTTTATCTCCAATTACAGTAGGTTCTTATGACTGTCTTGGTTAAGATGGCTATAAGAAAGACAGAGGGAGGCAGATGTAGATAGTGGCAAACAGAGACAAAGGATCTTCAGAGAGAGCCTCTTTTGAAAGCTCTTTTAGAGATGAAGTCTGTGTTTTCCACATAATCTTCACTGTGATTGTTCCCTCAGAAAAAACGTTTGTGACAGACAAATGAAAGGTTGTCTGACTCTTGAATTCTTATGAAGACAGAAAGTGAACTAAAAGCCTTTGGAATGGAATTGCAGTCAAAAAAATGCTGTGTGGTGAAAATCTGCTCCGTAATGGTGGTGAAGGTGCTGCAGAGGAGGATGTTTTATTTTAATTCAGATGCTCAAGTCAGTCCAGAAGCTTCTCGCTTCAGCGAGATGTTACCAGGCAGATGTTGGTTCTACAGCAACAGCATCATTGTTCTGGAGGACTTCTGAGGGTCACTGTTGTAGGCCAACACCACTGGAACTAAAATAATAATGAAATGTGTTTACATCAAATATATAGTTGCTCAAAAATGGATAAGATGAGTTTGATGTTGTGATTGTGGTTAAAAGTTCCATATTTGTTGGCTTTTGGGTTTTTTTTATTTTGTTTTTGGGCTGTTGCACTTCAAAGCCTGCAAAGTTTTCTCAATATTTTAAAAAGTGTTGATGACTGAATGAATCCAACCAACATTTAAAATTTATGAAATGGATATGCTTCTACAGAAAGCACATTATTATGCAGAAGGAAACATTGTACCACTGGGCTTTTAATAGAAACTTGAAGGATCCAACATCTAAAGTAACATTTTTTAGAATAAATAGCAAAATGCTACTAAATGAAAACTCCACAAACCTCCAAACTAAAAAAAAAAAAAAAGTGAATTGTGTTTTGGAGCCAATGTTTGGTTACTGTCTTCTTGGCTACTCCACTAACACAACAATGGGCTGAAGGCAACGTGTGGTGTCTGTGGACACAAATTGCTCTTTCCAAGGTAATCAAATCACTGAAAATGATTTTTATGGTTTTATGCTCACAACTAAAAGAAAAAATGGGGACAAATACTGCTAATCTTAAAGGTTAACATTTATTTTTACATTTGCCAATTTTTAGCCCATATGTTCAAAAATTACAAGTTAAAAATACATATTTTAGTAAAAGGAGTGAATATTTTTAGATATTGCTTGTTTCCTATTGTTTCCACCCCTATTAACTCTATGGTTACACCCTAGTTGTTTGCTAAAAATTCAATCACAACAATTGCAGTGCGTGCATGGAGTGGCTGGAGTTTGCACACCATCAGGCTACATCAACTCCTAGAGCAGGTCCAGCTGTATATCTTCACCATTTGCCAATGAAAAAGAAGAAAATAAGGTGGTTTTGATGCTGAGAGCAAAAGCTTGTCTTAAAAAAATTATAAAATCCTTCGGTTTGATGAATATAGTGATGAATTCCAAGCTGTGACCTGATCAGCTGTTGAATGATGTTATCTTTATTACTTTGTTGTGCATTTTTCATCAAATGTTAGAGACCCAGAATAAACTAGATCCCTGTTAGATTGTTGCTGTCTTAAGAAGACACCTCTTCCCACCAATAAAGTCTTTTTCCTTGATTTTGGATACATTTTCTCCCTCTTCCTGTTGTAAGTTCCAACCAGGTCAGCCCTCAAACCACCAAGTCTTATAACTCTTTATATATATATATATATATATATATATATATATATATATATATATATAGTGCTGTTTTAGTGTCTCTCAGGTCTTTCTGCTATGTATAAAAGTTAAACTAATTTCTGTGCAGATCAAATTTGCACACGTTAATAAAATCATGAGGTTAATGACTACACAACCTATGCTAATCCAAAATATTCAAACTTAAGCAATAAATAAGTTATTTTACCCAATAACTAATTGGATTTGTCATTGACTATAATGCAAGAATATTATAATAAAAAGCAACAGAGCTTCAGAATTGTCTTAGTCTAGTTTTTTAAATTATTATTATTTTTAAGATGCTCTTAATTAATGTGATTAGTGAGTAGACATAAATACTGCAATAAGGGTTCTGCACTAAGTTTTTATAAAGATGCCCCAGGTATATTTGTCTTTTATCTCCACTGATCAAATGTCATGTCATTAAATACAAAGTTATGTGCCAAATTTCATTTCTGAAGCAGAATGGGGAGATTATTTTCACATGTGTTTATAGGACAAAGAGCAATTTCACCTAAACCAGATGAGAAAAGGGAGAAGAAGGCTTTACACAAGCTTGCAATTACATAAAAATAATTTATTTTCATTACAGCTCAGCTTAAATATTGCTCACTAATTTAGAACCTTTTAAAAAAGGGAGATATCACCTCAACAAAAGAATTTCTATAAAAATAAAATGCATTCCAGACTGAAGAGCATTTACATGTTTAAACAGTTTAATAACTGAAATGCTGTGATTATAAAATGCACCAAGAGTCATTTAAAATGTTAACACATGCAACAAATGCCACTTTAGTTCATTAGAGGAGCAATGATTTATAATAATATTCAAGAGCAATTAAAGAATGAATAAGTGCATTAAAAGAAAATAATTTAAAATAATGAGTATTTTTATTTAAGTAATGGAACCACAGAAGACATTATTGTTGCTGATAAATTTACACCAGGCATATTTTTAATTTAATTATATTCCCTGTAACATATTTGTAAATTTTATTGTGTTGGATGTGAGGTTTCTGTAAATATTATTTCGTAGAACTGTTAGCCCTATTTTAGACATGAGTCTCTTTAAAAAGACCTTTTATTCTGAGTAAAAGCTCTAAGGGTAGTGGGTCTAAGCAGGTAATATAAAGCAACACTTTGTCCTCCAGTTTGAACTATTAACCAACAGAACATGTGTCAAACAAAACATAGAAGATCATATATACAAAAGAAACATGTTTATTCTGTTAGTTCAATCTGGACTCGATGAAAACCTACAAGTAAAACAGAACTAAATAACACTCTGCTGTTCTACTATTTCTAATGTGGAAATACTACATAAGAAAAATTGGAAAACCTCTTGGCTGAATGTGTTCTACTGTGGCAAAATTACTATTTTATAAACCAGTGACTACACAAAGAAACCTGGCATAGCCCATTTCAGTGTGTGCTTGATTAAGATCTAACAGCTCCAGGTATCCAACAGCTGATCAGAACCAAACTTTCAGTTTCTAAATCAGCTATTCATGCTAATTGATGCATAGCTTTCAATAGCTGTTTATTCATTTATTTATTTTAACATGGCTGTTGGCAAAACTCAGCTGAATAGAAGATACTACTATTTGGGAGTAATGATCAGCTGTGACCCATAGATTTATTACATGGACATTTTAGATATTGGTACTCTGAGGGTTCAGACCATAAACTACAAATACAGATACTGCAACTCCACTACTTGGCCTTCTCCAGAGTTAGCTGTTGTCTCCCACTGCAAATGAACTGACAGGCAAATGCCACACTAGGTAAAGCAGAATCAGTTCTGGGATATGGAGAAACTTTTACTCATACATCAGTGCATCCATTCATTCAGAGAAAAACATTTTTCAACTAGACTAAGTCCTGAGTGAACTTGACTCTGACCCCTACTGCACACTGGGAGCATCAGCGGCGCGGAATGGCAGCAGAACAGCAGCGGAACGTCACTGCTTCACATAGAATCCATTATAGTCTGTGGGGGTGTTTCAAACCAGCCGGCAATTTTCAGAAATGTCCCAGAAGAGGCATGCCGCACCGCGCCACTAAAGTCATAGGATCGAGTTCTATTTTTGCTGCGCTGCCGCTTCTGGGATGCGTCAATTTCCGCAGTTAACATAGGGCTAGACAGGAAATCACACTCAATTTCAGTGTAAAATGCCCAGTAATTTTCAAAATAAAAGTTTATTGCAGTGATGCGATTTCATATCTATGTAGATTATGTCTATACGTGTGACCTCACGGCTTTTTTACGCACCGCATCATTCGAGAAGTGCAGCAGTGTGTTTTTCATGCTTTAATCCTGGCAGTAGAGAGGAACAACATTATATATGACATCAAACAGCGATGAGTTCCTTCTTTTTGGTTTAATGGCGGCTGGCATAAATAAACCGTGACCTATGAAGTCTCGAGGGATTTTGTGATCTTGCAAGTCCAGCAAGTAGCGTGGTGGTGAAGCTGTTTCATGGCTGAGATTCACCTGGTGTTCACTGGCAAGTAGTGAAAATCGCGAGTAAACCGTTCCGCTGCCGTTCCACAACGCTGATGCTTCCAGTGTGCAGTAGGCTTGAAGCAGACTGCAAACACTGCAAAAACATGTCTGCTGTACAAAAAAGAAACAAAAATGCAGATACTGAATTGTAATTTTGTTCTTTCACATGTGTGAGAAAATAAATGAAGGGCCATAATGAGACTCTACCATACTACCTTAGGCTAGTTTCACACTGCAGGCAAAAGTACATCAAATCCAATTTTTTCCCCACATTTGACCCTTTTCTGATTTTTTTGTGACAGTCTGAACAGCACAGATCTGATTTTTTCAAATCCGACCCAGGTCACTTTCATATGTGTTACTGATTCCGATACATATCTGATGTTTTTGAAAGCGACTGCAGTCTGAAATGTCATGTCGCATTAAATCTGCCTCCTACGTCACTGATCAGGGGAGGTAAGCATCGTGTCAGGACGTTCCTGAGGAGAAGCGCTGACTGAAAGATTCAGAGGTCTACAAAAAATGTAAAGTTAAATACAATTTGGTTTTCTGTGTGTATATTATCCAATGCGACGAGTACAGCACCACTAGTGATTGACCAGATTCAGCTCAGTTTCATGCATCCCAAACACAGCTGTACTAATGAGACAACTCTAGTATTTTATCCTTGGGTTTTTATGACTGCTTTACTGCTCTTGTGAAGCCTTCTGCTGGTGATACACATGGATAATGATATGCTTACCTCCTGGAGAGAGTTCTTCACTGGGATTCATGGTGGGAATTTTTTTTTCTATTGAAAACAGATTCTGTGATCATTCAACATTGATGTCTTCTGTGGACATGCTGGTCTTTTCAAGTTGCATGCCTGTTTATTGCTCTGAATTTCTTTTTTGGCAACTTCTAATGCTTCTTCTATTACTGGAATTAGGCTATTTTGTTTTAGAGACTAAGCTTGCATTGCTTTCACTATGAGAATACTACAACAAACTTATGTCACATCAGGTCTTTTAAAATAGGGTGGCCCAGGTGGGACACTTTATGCATGGATGGCACCAATGGTTATGCTCTCTTTTTATCATTATTATTATTATTATTATTATTATTATTATTATTTGGTGGTGAGGGGGGGGGTGTCACTCCTTACAAAATCTTTTTGTTTTGTATTTTAGTGAATTTGTGAGCTTCACATTGTGCCATGAACATTTTTTCTCTCTTTTTCTTTTTCTTCTGGAGTGGAGTGGGGCTGGGACCAAGACTCTTAATACCATTTATGTCAATATGAAAAAAATAATAAATAATAATAATGTCATGTTGGGCTAGAAACCAATGTTAAAGGTGATAACACTATTTTTGGGTTCATAACCCCAAGCCGTTTTTTTGGACAATGTAAAGTAAATTTAAATGAAACTCAGTGGGGTGGCACTTGGGGTGGCCAATCAGATTCCAAGGGTGGCATGTGCTACCCCAGGTCACTCCCTGGACTTGCCCCTGTGTCACCTAGGTGAGAAATTAAACCCAAGAACATCAGCAAGAAAAAAAAACATGAATCACCTGAAGTTAAGACGCGGGATTTCTTACGTCTTCATTTAATCAGGGAAATGTCTCATCTGATTGGAGAGAGGGGACGGGACTTACAACATATTGCAGCGAGCCACTAGGGGGTATATATTTTATTTCAGCTGCGATGTCTGATATACTCTTGGATTTAGAAATATTAATTGTACAACTGATAATAAGAACTTTAATGATCTTAAAGAATATATTCTACAACTCACACAAATGTTGTACATGGTTACCTTGATTCAGATTAAAAAAATGTTGCGTTGATTTGAAGGTCCAGAGTACAGTCAGAAACAAAAAGAAAGAAATCCAGAGAAAGTGAGTATTGAATCCATCATTATAAATTACAATATTTTGTGTTTAATATATGTAGCGGCATAAGAGAACTTTTCAGGATTTACTTTATTCTTTATGTAATGCAGAAATAAGCAGTATGTAGGATTAAAATATTCATTAAAAGACCTGCAGGTGCATTACCACAAAGGTGTGTGGAGATCCCCACAGAACATTGGAAGCATTGATCTGCCAGTATACAAACCTAATGCTGGTCACAATTACCATTTTCTCTCACTGAAGCTAGCATACAAGGCATGATAATTCTGCCTCAGCACAGTGTGAGATTCTCGCATTAGATTTGTCAGTTCTTGTTTCACACAGAAAAAGATCCTTGATAGTAGCAGGCAATTCACCTTGGTGTGTTTTAGACAAAGTCAGTGTGAAGTTCAAACAAAAAAAATCCTTAGGGTCCACTCATAAATTATTGATGGCAAACATGTCAGAAGTTGTACCGTGGTGATTTTTTTGTGAGATAGACAAATGAGCAGATTTGCTTGACATTGCATCATATTTATGATACTTTTTCTAATCTACTGAGTCAAAAGAAATAGTGAAGAGAGACACTGACGACGTGGCTGCAATGTCAAGCAACTTTAAGAGAAAAAGACATCTGAATTGCTTTAATACGAAGGTCATCCTTTGAAAACACTAATAATATTTGTTATTTTATTGATGAGTCACAGGAGGAGCTGCTGTCTAATTCATTGTGGTTTCCATTCAAATGATACCTCAACAGATCAGTGCTGAATTCTCCCATGACTCCAACTGTAGATCTACATTGTTTTAAAGGAACGCTTGCATACTGCTGTGTCTCAAACCATTATTCACATTGAACTGCACGCAGGATTTTGAGTGGTCCCAGCCTTAATCGTACACTCTTAACGTCTCTGGCTTTTTCCCCCGTTCCTCTAGGGAGAAATGTGCCATGATTAATGACAAATCACTTCAGACTTTTCTAAAGAACCTCCCCTTCACTAAGAGGAAATTGGGCTTTTCTCTGTATCATACTTCATCTTGGGCCAAACAAGGCAGCTTTGCCCAGTTTACTGCTGAGCCTGCCAATAAAATGATGATTAATATTGGCCTACATCAGCATCCAATTACAATATTCCTTTGACTTTGATGTTATAGACAACTAGCAGAATGAAAAAGAGATGTTTTGATTTTTGATGACTAACTGTGACAGCAGTCCTGTGGGATAATTTGTTCATTTATCAATCTGTCACATATCGACTCATTGGTGGCTCTGGGGAGTTTCTTGTATATCTCAGCAAAATTCCATGATTATGAAACCATGAGTAGATGTTCCATGAATACCAAGTAGCATTAATTTCAATTTCATTTACCAAATATGACCTAAACAGGATAGCATCCCTCCTCAAGAATATTAATAAAAAAGTCAACTGTTTTAAAATTTTGGTTGTAGACCAGTTAACATAACTGCATAAGTTGCATATGGATGTCAGGTCATGGAGATAACAGGAGGAGGAAGGCTTAAACATATCTTTTCCTATGGAAACCAACTCCAACCCTTCCTGAGGCATCCCAGTATTTTCCCAGGCTAGAGGGGGTATGAAATATCTCTAGCGAGTTCTGGGGTTGCCCCAGGGTTTGTTTCCAGTGGAAGCCTCTTGGAAAGGTTCCAAAGGAAGGTGATCAGAAGGAATCCTAACTAGGTGACTGAAGCACTAACTTTTTTTGTGAAGAAAAGCAGTGGTTGTACTCTGAGCTCTCCCCAAATTTGCTCCCATGGGTGAAACTCAATTCATCTGTCGGACCACCACTAGCATGCAAGGTCAGTAAAGTGTCTTGCCCAAGGACACAATGACAGTGACAGGCTGAGTGGAGTTTGACCCTGCAATCTTCCGATTATGGAGCAGACACTTAACTTCTCTGGCACCGTCACCCCAATAATAGCTGATATATTAAAACATCAACAAGGTGATTCAGGTGACTGATTCCCCGTTGTTTACAGGATGGGGTTAGGGTTAAAAAAAATCTGCCTTCTCTACCCCCTCAAGACTTTTTCAGTTCAAAGTGCTTCCTTTTGGCTTGTTCAGCACTCCAGCAAAGTTCCAGAGGCTGATGGACCAGGTCCTATGTTCCCATTCCGCCTATGCGGTGGCCTACTTGGATGACGTCATCATACACAGCAACACGTGGCACTGCCACATGCAGCACATCGCCGCTGTGCTGACTGCTCTGAGACAGGCGGGGCTGACATCTAAACCCCGGAAGTAAGAAATAAGGAGTATCTAGGCTACTGTTTGGAGGGTGGGGGTCAGGTGAAGCCTCAGGTGTTTGAGGTGAAAACCTAGCTTGTTTGCAGATTTGTTATAACAGCTTTAAGCTGTATGTATGTATGTCAGCAACCCTTCAGAAGCTGTGTAAAAATATTACAAGTTAATAACCTAGTTTGACTGAACTTCTCTGTAGCTCAGATCTTAGTGGAAACACAACAAAACTGGGCTTAAATACAATGATGATCCATGGTAAACAGTAGTTACCAAGGCAAAGGTTATGGGTCATATAGTAAAAACTGGCCTGATTTACATTTTTGTCAGTGTTTTAGTCTGCTTTGGAATTTAAAGCTTTACACTGCCAAGAGCTTATGGAAGTCATACATTATAAAGTCAGCAGACTTGAAAGGGTTTGTTCTGTGTGTTATCTGAGAAATGTGAACCAAATGGATAATTTTACCCTGATGGTGAAATAAAGCAGCTACTCTGAGTTCTCTTTGCAACCCAGTGTGAAAATAACACATACAAGCAGTCCACCAACATTGTATTAGCCTTCTCAGTGGTGTCAAAAGAAACTGCATTTTGTCAGCTTATTTTCTTTTTTTTCAAGGAGCTTTTGGGAGACCCAGGGTTTTCTCTCTGTGGAGATATCATGGCCCTGAGCTGGTTTTATACGTTATGGGATCTATTCCACCAGTCAATCGATGTAGTACAACCCATCTGGGAAGCAGGGCCTGCTCTCTGCTTGTCTTCAACGCCTGCCTCCTCCTCTTTCTTGTACATTTCAAGGGAATAGCCATGATGAGAACACTGAAAGGGGGAATTTGTCAATGTATCAAATATGTTGAAAGGCATCAGAGAGTGAAGTGCAATTACACAGACACAGGAAAGGGAAAACATGTCTAGAGAATCACAGCAAAAAAAAAAACATCGAACTTTGTTTCCTTTGCACAACTTTTTAAATATAGATTTATGAATGTGCAAACGAACTGCACCATTATTTAGTTTCTTATGGATTTCTTATATAGTGCATATGCGATATATTTTAGTGCTCTAAAGAAGCCAATCTCAAAGTCTAAAATCAGACCCAAGGACAAGAGTCATCTCAATGACACCAGTTCACAAGTTTTATTAGGAATGTATTGATATTATGTAATGGGTTTAATGTTTACCACAGTCAAACACATGTTCCATTCATGCCAATCAATTGATTCATTTGGAAAATAAACTTGATCTGAGATCAAGACTCAACTATCAACTTTGACGGCTGTATGGTGAAGCGATTATCCAAGTCAGTTATTTAGCTTTATGTTAACATCAACCAATCAGCTAAGAGCTAAGGGCATTGTATGCAGAGTGAGAGAGAAGCAATTATTAGAGAAGTAAGAGGAAGTGTTATTTTGTGTCACTATGGCATAAAACGTGTAAACAAATTCAAATGCTCAGAAAACCAAAATTTTAAAGATAAATGGATGGAGACAAGTAATTTGTTCCCAAAGTTTGTTTTGAGTCCTAGGAGTAAAATTTGCTTATAGACAGTGTAAGAGCTGTGCCATTGCTCTGCAACACATCCAAGGACTAAAATGGATACTTGAAGAGGATAAAGGTTTTCATAAGGAGTACACCAACTTTCACTAATGCAGTGGTTCTAAATTTGTGGGGTGCACCCCTCTGGGGGTGTGCAGTGGAGGGGCAGCGTGGGAATGGGAGACCGAAACCCCACCCACTCCCGCTTGGAGCTTCCCGACGGAGAATACAAAACAGATGCCCCAATACACGCCACACTCCCACCCCTGCTCTGGGATAGCTTGGCAGCATAATCCCCCCCCCTTAACATCCTCATTGATTGCTGAAGTGCTCCAGCTTCGTTTCGTGTGTGTGTGTAAAGAGAATATATGTGTGCGTAGAGTGAATATATGCATGTGTGAGAGTAACACCATGAATTGTGGCTTACAAAGCCCCTCATATATAGGATTTAGCTGCTGCAGACAGCTTGTGTGATGAAGACGAACAATGGGAAACCACATTGACGCAAAGCATGATCTTTTAGACTAACAACATCCTCACTAACGCTGTCTGACCATATCATTTGTGCCAAGGTTTAGGCGGTTAACTAAAAGCAGGCAGTCCCATTTTGCCACAGTGACCAGCTCCGGTGGCCTAGTGGTATGAGTGTCCGCCCCGGGACCGGGAGATCAGGGTATAATTCCCGGTCGGGTCAATACCAAGACTTTGAAAAAATGGGACACAATGCCTCCTCGCTTGACACTCAGCACTAAGGGGTTGGATTTGGGGTTAAACCACCAAATAGTTCCCGAGCACAGTCACAGCTGCAGCTCACCGCTCCCCACCATGGGGATGGGTCAAATGCGGAGATGTAATTTCACCAGTGTGTGATGATGACTTGGGACTTTAACTGTATTTTAACAGCTTGAGGCCATCTGTCCCTACAAGAATTTTGATGTCACAGTGTCTTGCAGTCTTTTAAATGTAGTTTAATATGCTAACTCATGAGTAAAAACAAAGACATGTTCTCTTTTGAGACATGTAAATTATTTGAAATAAGCAAGTTACATTTTCACTATGATGCACACATTTTACTGTCAAAAGTTCAGGTTCACAAGCAGGTTGTGTGTCATATCTTTTGGTTTTAGGTTGTAAACTAACTTAATTAAAAAACTACTTTTTGCTTCTGATCTAAAGTCACATTAGGACCTTTTATATCAGGTCTGAGAGCTTTTGCTCTAGTATGTTTTATTGTAGCTATGAGTAGTTTCATTATGTTTTCTTTAAAATACTGAAAATCGTGCATTGGGTTCTCATGGTGTTGGATTTTGGAGGTTATTTATTTTGCTTAGTTAGGTATTCACTTTAAATTTCAGTGTTTGTAATCTTCTTTTGTTACTCATCTTCTAGAGCCTTCTATGTTTTGCTTGGACTTTTTTTTTTAACATATAAACTTTTGAGTTTTGGGGTTTGACTTTTAGGTTTTTTTTAGTTCTTTGTGTCATCTGCTCAGTGGTTCCCTCAGTGCAGGTATTTCCTCACTCAAGTATTCCCCATACCCTATTGTACACTTCTGGTTTTTATGTTCATTTTCGGATCCAAGTGTTCCTCAATTAACAATTTTCTGTTTCTTGTAAAACTGGATTATTTCAGATTGTAGCTTTTATTTCTACCATTCATTTAATTTCCCTTGATCGTCTGTCTCCTACTCTGCATCAGGGTTCTTAATAAAACATTGCAACATAAGGTTTAAAATTTACATGCATGTAGAATATGCTAAAATCTTTGGTGGGTTTTGTTTAGGCTGCTTTATTTTTCAGTACTCAAACATTTTCCTCTGATAACCTTTCCAGTCACCCTCTTTTCAAACCATATGCTCCTTTCAGTTAGTCAAAGTCACCATATTAAAAAGGGGGTTGAAGACATGAAACTTCTCTGACCCAGCACGTGTGCGTTTGTTTTGAAACATGTATAGCAGTTACCCAGAACATCCAATGGGAAGTGACACTTGCCTGCAGCGCTCTCCAGGCTCCATCCACGGTCGCATCAATCCAAAAACACAGCCAACTCTCCAGAGATTACCAGCAGGAACGGCAAACAAATACACAAAAGAGTTTCTGTCCTTGAAAGTAGTCACATCTCCTTTGATCATTGTTACCATGCAGACAAGCTCACTTTCAGAGCTGTATGGTCAAAAGTGCTCAGTTCATTTCTTTCAAAGCGTATCGTGATTTATCCTAAAACCTTGTGTTGGCTGCAAGAGCTTTTCCATATTCGGTAATACTATGACTGACTTTACAGAGCATGACTTTTAGAAGACGAATGTATCACATACACATATAATAAAGCATAGTAATCAAATAAATCATAGTCCAACATTTGTGTGTATTTGCACCAAATCTTCTTTTTGGTTGTGTTGCAGCAAATTTTGATTAATGTATTTGGCTCTTTGTGCTTGAAGCAAATTTCTTTCCTGCTACTTGTATCGTAGAGCTAACCCTAACACGGCCTTCACATCTGGGTCAGGCCGGTCTAGCCCTGGTAGGTTAATTGTGTTCTTATCTGGATAATCTGTGTGTTTTCTGTGTGATTTGGCAAAGGCAATCTTGATGTCCGGTCTTAACCTGGTTTATCTATTTTAAAACCAGTTCCTAAGTGGCTTTGGTTTCATTGTCCTGGTGGAACTCCCACTAACATCCATGTTTCAACTAAGCAGTTTCAAGTGAAGTTAAAGAATCTGGAGGTCGTCCTGCTTGACTCATCAGACCATACAACCTGTTTGAAGAAGGCATATAGCTTGTTGCTCAAGCTTGAAGCTGTGTCTTTGGGTGCAGGGGCTTTTCAGTGATGGAAACCCTTTTTCATGGTGAAGAGTAACACTGGTGTTTCTGCAGTTTCCAGTCCATTATGCTTCCTGCCCTCAGCTATAACGAACTACAATGAGTTTTTGAATAAAATAAAATAATAAGATAACATATATAGATCAGGGATTAATAAAGTATCTTTGAAATTAAATTCATTTGAATGATAGAACTGAGTCTTGGTGGTTTTCCCAGCAGAGCATTGTGCTGTATCAAGCTGAGAGATGTCTCTCACTTTACCTGCCAGTGGTCATAATAGCTGATAGTGTAAACATTCAGGTGTATTGTCCAGTCCATCACAGTCAGCTGTGTTTCTAAATGAAATGCTGTGCCATGCTGTCCTACCACACTTGTTGGGCTCTTTTAACCCACTGGTATCATTTAAACTCAGGAATTCTCATTAGCATCGGTCTGTGATAACCACCATCATAATGACTCAAAAATCAGCCTTGCAATTCAGCTCCTGTAATCATTGTGCACAGCTAATGTGGAACATGCCAAAGCAGTCTGATAATTATCTTATCCATCCTAGATGTCTTGATGCTGGGAAAAGAGCATCTCTGTTCTGAAGGGTTTCCATATCATGCTCATTATATTACGTATTGTCTCAGCTCATTTGAAAGTATGATTATCCTCTTTGCCCCTGTGTTGTAGGAACCATACAAATTATCTTATCAATTTCATCTGATTATCAGTGACAGTGGTTGTGATGTAACCTGCACCCATAAAATGAATTATTCATGTGCATTATCTGTTTGAGGTACATAAATGTTGGGTAAAATAGCTGCAGAATATTCTGATGTTATTCTGTTATTGGATTTATCTGCTGCTTTTGATACTGTCGATCATAACATTCTACTGTCTCGTCTGGAGTCATGTGTTGGTATAAGAGGCACTGTTCTTAAATGGTTCATGTCCTACTTACAGGATAGGTCCTTCTCTGTGAACTTGGGGGGGTTCAAATCACAAACAGCATCTGTGACCAGTGGTATTCCACAAGGTTCCATTTTGGGGCCCACACTTTTTTCACTATACATTTTGCCTTTAGGCTCTATTTTTGCCAAACACAACATCACTTTCCATTGCTTTGCAGATGACCTTCAGATCTATCTTCCACTCATCCCTAATTCAGTTTCCTCTTTAATGGACTGCTTAACAGCAGTGGATGTCAAACATTTTTATGAAACTAAATGATCAAAAAACTGAGATTTTAGTCTTTGGCAGTCAAGACCTTTTAACTGGGGTTGTGAGTCCACTGGGTCCTATATCAGCCTTTGTAAAGCCCTATGTGAAAAACCTTGGTTTTTTTTGGATGGTTCTTTTAAACTTGATAGGCAGATAAGTGCAGTAGTCCAGTCTGGTTTTTATCATTTAAGGCAGCTGGCAAGGGTCAAACAATATTTACCTGTTACAGTCTTTAAACATGTTATCCATCTGTTTGTCTCCTGTCGGTTGGACTACTGTAATTCCCTCTATTATGGCCTGGCACAATCCTCTTTAAATCGCTTACAGCTGGTTCAAAATGCAGCAGCCCGACTTTTAACAGGTTCTAGGAAGCATGATCATATTACTCCGGTGCTCGCTTCCCTTCACTGGCTTCCTGTATATTAGGATATGAGGATTGTATCAACACACAGTCAGTGACTTGATGCAATCTGCTGGGTTCCTTATATAGGAAACTTTTTTACTGATTGGCTTAATGAACTGAACTGTATTGGAATGTTTACTTTGTGAAGTGCCTTGAGACGACTCTCGTTGTGATTTGGCGCTATATAAATAAACTGAATTGAATTGAATCCAGTTTAAATTACTGCTTTTTGTTTTTAAATCCCTCCATGGCCTAGCCCCACCCTACATAGACGATCTGCTGACAACCTACACTCCTGGCAGGAATCTGAGGTCCAGTTCCCAGTCCCTGTTAGTTATCCCAAAGGCTCGTCTGAGGACCCGAGGAGATAGAGCTTTTTCAGTGGCTGGCCCTCGGCTCTGGAACAGTATTCCCTTACAGCTTAGGACCTCTCAGAGTTTGGAGCAGTTTAAGTCGTTGCTTAAGACTTATTTCTTTGACCTGGCTTTTAATGTTGGCTGATCTGTCTAGCTATTCTTTTACTTTTTATCTGGTTTTACTGTGTTTTTATTATTGGAGCGTGTAGTTGTTGTTTTATTGAACCTCTCATTTTATTCATGGTTTTATTGTCTACTTTTTATTTTTTTTTTAACATGTTCATTTTCTTGGGTGTGTGTTATGTGGTTTTGCTATGTACAGCACTTTGGGTTGCGTGAGCAATAGTAAGTGTGCTATAGAAATAAAGCTGACCTTGACCTTGATGTTAAAACTGCAATAGCAAATTTGGAAAATAAATTAGATTAAAACATTTTTTTTCATGCCTCTTAACTTATATTGTATAGCTATAAATATATTGTGGAGATTTAAAAAAAATCGAAAAAAAGTAATAGAGTGGTTCTTGCATTTGTATAAAAACCTCTGCCAATGACACGGCTCAGACCGAAAGCAACGATTGGATCATCCGGACCGCCACTCTTCCCTGGGTCCTCCACTCATTGCACACACATGCATTCAGCAACAGAACACCACTGGTGTGAGGATCTCCGCTCAATAACATCAGAGGAGAAACAGCCGGCTGCTACCACTTCAACTTTAGGACAAACTACCAGAGTCCCAAAAAGAAAAACACCATTTGACGTCACGGACAACAGAAGATGATTGGAAAACGTAGACTAGTGTCTAGCGCTCTCTCGTTTCCTCTGGCAATGCGGGTTTCCGGTTCAGGTTGATCCAGGGAAAATACCCAAGAGGAGGGGTGAGTGTTACGTGACCGCGTTTGTGTTCAAAACCTAGCTTGTTCTGTAGATTCAATGTAACATCTCTAAAAACCAAGTTTTATGTCCACAAATAACACAAGCCTGAAGGAGTTCTGACATGTTGTGGAGTTGCTAATGCTAACGGTTAGCTTCTAGCCGAGATGTGCTCTGCCCTCTCCTGGACACTAAATCAACAACAGTTGCAAGTCAAAATGGGTGAGTCCACGAATGCCAACTTTACAATGTGATGTGCATTTGACTGGCTT
>SSNS01000050.1:91096-116096 GCA_006937985.1 Aphyosemion australe | reverse complement strand
GTGCCCAGAATACCTCACCAGGGAGGCATCCAGGAGGCATCCTAGCTAGATGCCAGAGCCACCTCAACTTGCTCCTCTCGATGTGGAGGAGCAGCAGGTCTATTCTGAGCCCCTCCCTGATAACTGAGCTTCTCACCCTATCTCTAAAGGAGAGCCCAGACACCCTCTGGAGAAAACTCATTTCAGCTGCTTGTATCCGTGATCTCGTTCTTTCGGTCACCACCCAAAGCTCGTGATCATAGGTGAGGGTAGGAACGTAGATTGACCGGTAAATCGAGAGCTTCGCGTTCAGCAAAGCTAATTTGGCAATATTTATTTCTAGTAGAAAAACACACACTTATAAATAATCCTAGTTGGTTAAAAAACTGCTGAATTTTATTTCCTTGAAAATATTTTTGCTTCTCATAAAATGCCAAGCTTTGAATGGTAGAGAGTAGAGAGCTTCATTTATGTGACTTAGCCAGCTAAACACCCCCCACTCATCTGTTGCGAGAGCCATTTGGGTCTTTGATGTCTTGGCTCACATGCAAGATTTTTTGATCAGATTCCTGAAGGAGTGAATTGTTCTGAAACGGCTTATTTCAATCCTCTTTTGAACAACTGATCTTCTCATTGAGATTTCCTGTTGTCATAATAGTGTCTATTGTCCCTGAGATGTAGGTGGACAGCTGAGTCTTGACCTGAAGAGTTGGCTCTCTTGTGTTTGTGTTTGATTTCTGCTATAAAAAGGTCTGAACACTCTTGTCTGCTCTGAAGCACATGTTCACCCCCACTCAGCTTCTGTTTGGGTGTTCTTCTCTTTGGATGAACTGGTTTTAGTTTGAGGGCTTTGTTAGGTTTGGGAGGTTTGAGGAAAAATCTTTTTTTTTTCACATTCATACCACATATGGTTTTGACAAAATCTTTGTAACTGTTGTTCTTTATTCCTTTGCAGTTTTGTTTCTAGATTTCTTTGTTGATTTAACAAAAAGCAAAGTTTGGGTACCTGAAGGTTTGAAATGATTTCTTGATGTTTCTTTGTCCCTTTGTTGTTGTTGTTATTTTTCTTGATGGGGATGCTCCCAGCCTGTTAGTGTAAGTTTCTGATGACAGGGCTCTATTGGGCGACGTGTATCAAAATTAAAATAGTCATCTATCTGTAGGTTTCCTATTTATGTTTGTTGTTTTCCACGTCCTCCTAAGTGAATTTGATTTTATCCCCAACGGTTCAGTTTGTCTGATGAAGGATTTAACTTCACTATTGTGAATTTTGACCTACTGTATATTTTCCACACATCTGCAGTTGCCCGTTTTCTCTATCCACTGAGATTAACATGGCCTGGTGCAACAGAACCATCACCAGCATTTTATTAGAAACACTAAAATCAAGGATCTGAAAATGATGTGATTTTGTGTCAGCTAAATGAAAATCTAGACCAGTATTTCTAACACATCTAGTACAGCCTGTTTCCTCACAATTTATTTAATTAATGACAAAATAAAATTACAATGCAGCACATGCATAGAAATAACTTCTGTGCATTTAAAATGCAAAAAACTTGGTGTTCACATTGGTTAAATGATTTTACTTTTACTACAGTTGGTTTGTGTTCCCATGACAGTGTTTGAATTTAAACTTGGCGGCCATCATTTATTCGTTCTGTGCATTTTCAAAGTAGTCCTAATCTACTGAAGACCTGGCAGGTGCTTTTTATCCTGGGGAAGCTGCTTCTGGCAGAAAAGGTTCACTGGCGAGCACCTGAGCTAAGCGTCACGGGTGAAGCCGCTTCACAAAAGGTACGCTGTCCTTTTATTGGGTAAGATTTATTAACACAGCCAGCTTTGGACAATTCTATGGAAAACCCACTTCTGGGTCTGTTTTCTGTCTAACTGCAGTGACCCCGTTAGAGCAGGCGTCATACAGGGAACCGGAGGACAGACAAAGAGGAGAAGTGAAGCTTTAGAGGTGACTGGCAGGGGAATTAAATAAATAAATAAATAAATAAAACAAGGGGAAAAAAGAATCAGTGGTGAGAAATGGCTCTCAGCTGCAAATGCCTGCAGTTAAGAGCAACACTGTCATATGTCCGAGCAGTGTTTGAAATAGTAACAGAAGTTTCTCAGTGTGTGTTTCTCCACAAGGCTGCCTCTTCCCCGGTGGAAACCCGACGTGTGTCACATTTTGCCCTTTTGCCATGTCTGTCACCATTTCTCTGATGGTATTTGTGTTCACAGCCAGTTTTCAATTGCCTTCTCTGCCTCGCTCCTACGCTTTGTGCCAGCTCGCCAGCATGTGACATTCACAGGGGTTTGTGGAAAGGACAGCGATCTATGCAGCAATCTCCATTCTAAAAACCAATTTGAGACATGAAGCTTTGGCATAATCCTCATAAAGCTCCCGTGTTATTCGCAGAATGGTAACCAAGTGAGCCTTAAGCTTTGCCAAACAATGAACTGAACACAGGCACTGTAGCAAATGCCATATGAAACTCAAGCACTGTTAGGTCAGCTGGTGCATGCAGGAGATTTTCCTCAGTGACTTACTAAGATAGTCTTATTGTTTGCAAAAGCATTCATCGTTATCAAACGCTATCCAACACCAACAGTTACTCCTTTGAGCCTGAATTCCCAAATCGAATGCCTGACGCTACTGTGTCATCGATTATTTTTCAATTCCTTCTAATGACTTGTGAAGCTGCATTTTAGCTAATGTAGCAGAGCAAACGTTACCGCATGGCTCCACGTTTCATTACACACAGCACACATCCCAAGTGAGAGAGGAGCAGAGTTTCCTTTCTGTTATTTCAAGTAGGGTGTATAAAAAAAGCTGGACTTTAACATCAACTAGTTCCAAATGTGACGTAGTTATATGAAACAAGTCCTGCTTCACTGGAGAGATGTTTCAGCGTCATGTTGTCTTTGTGTGTAAACTGATCTATGATTGAGTTGTGTGTGTGTAAAAATATGAAAATGAATTTTGCAGGAACGTTTAGAACTTTTGCATGCTGACACATGAACTAGCTGGCATATTGCTCAAATTAAAGGCAACAACATGTTGAACTATAAAGTTAAAAAACTCATTATCTTTCTAAGTCATCTAATTTGCAGTCTGGTGCATTCAGGTGTGAGTTTACACAATGCCAAGGAGGAAAGACTAGAAAAACATTTGTTAGCATTTTTAAACCATTTCTAATTGTGATGAAACAAAATTATTGACAAGAAAACTAAAGACAATGAGCAGTCCTAAAATGTCTTCATTTTAGTTGCATGCCATTTGGATTTATTTAACACAGCTAAACCTTGTTTTCTTTTATTATTGGTTCATTTTTTACTTCCTGGGGTTTATTTCGTTTAATTTACTTTAGAACTTTTTGCACATTTTGCTTTTATTCTTTTAATATTTTTGTTTTAATTTCTCCTTTTGAATTTTTGTAAACATTTCTGCAAATAAATAGTGCGCACAAGAGCTCATCTATGACCACTCTCCCAATAAATGGCTGGATAAAAAATGTTCTTATTAACTAAACTTTACACCCCCTGAAGCTATTTGTCTTGTGACCTTTTCAAGTCGGAGAGGCAGCCAGCTGGCCTCCAGTTTACCGTTCCACCAAATGAACGCTCCACGCCCAGACTCTAGGAAGTTTTATTGCTCAAGTGTGTTTTTATTCAGGCAAACCCATGGCCATCATAAACCCATTAGGTGCAGCTAGGAGCATAGTTATCTCTCTGGTTTGACAACTTCTCAAGGCAACTTTATTCTCATGCACAGAAGGTTGCAGAGCCCCTGACTAGCAGAAGCTGAGCCTGTGAGTCGAACACATTTTGTGCTCCGGTGTCAAAAATCACAAGTCGGATTCTGAACACACCCAGGAGAAAACAGTCAAGGGCAGAATTAGATGAGAGCTGCAGTGTTTTTAATCCCAGTATGTTGTATTGTATTTGGTGAGAAGTCCCAAAAGAGCTTCAATAAGTTTGTGCAATGATGTCTCGAACAAAACCCAGTAGAAACCAGTAGTGATTATAAACTGGTGGCTGATGGGCCATGTTGAGTGTGCAAACTGGTCACATTTAGCTCAGAAAGTAATGTGTTTTCACACATTTTTAATGAATTAATATTTAGTGCAAGAATAAGATCAGCATAAACTAGTGACAGCAGTGCCGTAGTCAATCAAAGTGTTCACTTAAAGCATGTGATCAGGTTTTATTTAGATGCTGAAAGAGACAGGAGATGCACCAGAACGGTGTCGGGACAAGCTGAAGAAATTAAAGCCCAATATAGAAAAGTTAACGACAGAAACAACTGGAGTGGAAATTTTTTTTTTTTTTTTTCCAGAGTGGAAATGGGAGAAATATACGGAGCTGGATGCTATTTATAGCCACAGACCGGCTGGGTACCGTAACTCGAGCTAGGTAAGCTAACCGAGGCTAGCTGAGGCTTTGGGACTTCACTGGTCCACCACAGTCAAAGATCCACGAGGTCATCGCTGCAGAATGGAAGTTTGCCGAGTTTGGGCAACGTGCCGCTCCTTTTACCAGCAGCGGCCTGTGATCAGAGATCTGCAAATGTGCCTCTTAATCCTTGCGGAGGCACGCAGTCCAGCGAGGCGGGCGCCCGGCTTCTCTACACACAGGCAGCCGCACACTCCCTTCTCCCGAGGGAGCTGAGACGCGCGGCTGCTTGGCTACCATCTGAGGCTGTGGTTGTAGCCTGTGGAACTCTCTGACGGAGACTAAAGAAACAATTGAGCTGTTTGAGCTGATCTCTTTACACTTTGGAGTCGCTCAACCGCGTTTCTCTTGCTAAAAGCACCCAAAAGACTCCACTAGCTTCCAGTTAGCATGCAGCTAAGGTCCCGCTGATCTGCCCCGGAGCGGAGCGGGACATCGTGTAAGTAGCCAGGGCGCATGGCTCCAATCGCAGCGGTCTGAGGCTCTGCTTGTATTTTTACAGTCCATATTACAGCTCCACAGACAACCAACGCTGCTGCCTCGCACGGAAGCCAGACAGCTGCGTGGTTCGCTGTCTCGGTTCTCCATCTTAGCTTCGTGTGTTAGCTCAGTTTAGCTAGTTGCTACATTGGTTTTGTTATCACCAACCCTCACTGCCCCACCCTCAGCTCCACCTCTTTTCCTATTTATGGATTGTCTGGGCGTGAAGAGGCGTGTGTCACGGCCAAAATGGAGGCGGTGGGAACCTCCAATTTTGAATCATTCTGAATATGAATTTCCAAATGGGCGGGCTATGTCCAGATATTTAGATGTCGATTTGTTTTACCCAATGAGTGTGTAAATATCCTATTTATCACAGGCATTCTTCTACTTTTGGTTTTGGTTTATTTTCCATTTAGAAGTACATCAATAATATAAACATGAAATAGTTTAATTAAAAGAACAAAGTATTTGATTGTAGAAATTAATTTTTAAAACCAAGTGAATAAAACAGGTCTTGTGTATTTGCCTCAAAGGAAAAGCATCAAATTCACAGGATATGATCAACTTCTTTTGCTTTTTCTTGGTCTTGATTTTAGTCAACAACAACAGGATCTGCGTCAATGTTTCTCTGGAATTACCTGATGTTAGTCCATTCATATTACTGGTTCTCACAAATTTGCCTTTTTTAACCAAAACTGTGAGTCATTAAAAACAACCACTTTGCATCATCTTCAGCCTTTTCCATTCAAATATTTCAAAAATCAGCATTTGCAGTTAGGCCTCATATTACCAAACATTGTTTTCAAGTCACAGCAAAAGGCTAAACTATCACAAACATACAGTAATTCATCATTTTTATCATTGATTTACATTAAATCAAGAATCTATATAATAACAAGGTTAAATAAAATGCCTCCTTTTGCACTTTTGTTTATTTTCACATGAAGGTAGAGTTAAGAGATGGCTGCTATTGAGCCATAAAAACACCTATATCAATTCCCAAAAGATACACACTGCTGTTGACAATTTTACATAGTAATGTGAATCTATATTTCAATTTACAGCCCATAATTACCCCACCATCATCCTTTTACAACAGCATTTGTAATAAATGCAGAGCTGTGATAATCTGTTTTACTATGATAGAAAGCTTCATTAATATGGGGAATACACAGCGGAGTGCCAGCAAACAGCAACACAAATATCTTTTTTCCTCATATATATTTATTTTTTGCTTTGCTCTGCTTTGTTTTCCTTGAAATGTGCACTCCCCTGCAATAACAGCATTAACTCAATTTGCTGATGTATGAAGTTTTGCCATGGGGGTGTGTGTCTGTGTGTGTGCGAAGGATTCAGTTCTGACCAAGGTTAGCCACTTTATATCCAACGATTCTCAGCCTGCTCATGAACAAAGTTTAGCCTCCAGTTTTTTTTGCCAGAAAATAAACAACTAAATAGCATGAATCCACACTATTGGGTTGAAAATATTCCAAACCTCACCAAGGTGACTATCTGGAGTCTAGAGTATGCTTGTAATTATTCGGCACACTCCAAACCTTGCTAGTTTTTTTCTGAATGTCCGCATCCTTTGTTCTGCATCTAATAGACCTTCCCTGTGATAAGTGACTCAGTAAAACCGACTAATGATGGCTGAGGAATACTCCGTCGACAAACATGTCAGCAGAAAACTCCAGTCAGACACCAACTGTTTGTAGCTTTAACCCCGAGCGAGTGATGGTGCAAAAGAGCTGATGGTGGGGCTTGGAGAGAGAGTGCTGCGGGGAGGGGCGGAGGAGGGGGTTAGATGAATATGCCTTCCACTATTGTTGCGATGTTATGACCAGTCTAATGAGATCTGTAGAGAGTTGGGTCTCTCATTTTGTTGTATCACCCATACACTCTTCTGCACAGGAAATCCACTGTGGGATTGTCCTCAGACACATCCACTCAGACGGATGGATGCATTTGCTGATGTTCCAGACAACAGAGCATCATTCAGTGCCTTTTTTATGGTCTACACATAAACACACCCGAGTCCTGTAATAACAGCCTTTTTTTTTTTTTTTGCAGATATTCCCATAAGTCGCACAGAAAGAGAAATGCATGTTTTCACAGATGATTTTACTGAGCTCTAGGAATAAAAGTTCTTTTGTTTCTCCTCCTTGTAAGACACAATATATCACTTCCCCAAGGTTTTATTTTTGTGATTTCTTATCAAAGTGGAGCCAAAATAATCCTTTTTTTTTTTTTTTCCTGGTAAGCCTGTACTCACTCCCTCGCCTCTGCTAAGCACATGCAGGTGTACACTTGTCACGCAACGCTTTCACACTTCACAAAAAGTGGTTGGCCATCTCTGCTCATGCAGAGGCAGCAGAACAATAGGAGAGCTCGACAACAATACAGCAATTGTTGCAGAGGTCACATCCACAGCTCTGCCTGAGAATTTGTTTGCCGTTTTTATTTTGGCCTTGCCAGACCATCTGCTCGGCATTTGTGAGTGGTCGAGTGAGAAGCCATACATCAGTCAAACTTTTGCTCTTTACTGCTGCAGCTCGTCATCTCTGTCTGGAACGCTCTCCTTCATCAGTTTGAAACTTACAAATAATTTATCCTTATTTCATGAAAGTGCATGGAGCTGCATTTGTGTGTTTTTGTTTTTACTGGTATTTAATTTTAGTCATTTATTTAAAAGGAAACTTTGCAACTTTTTCATTTTTTTAAATAATTTTCTTGAGCCAGTATGAGCTAAAATGACCCTTTACAGGGTTAATGAAAGGCCACCCAGTCCCTGTCGCCCCCTGTGGCCAGAATATTCCACTTGCAACTTCAGAGTTGCTGGTCCGGTCTGTTAGACTTAGAAAAAAATTGAGCTGACATACCTGGCTCTGCAGTCTGGTTTCAGCATGTTTTAGATCATGAACACAGCTGATTTGTTTCATTTAGTGATGAATCGCGCTTCTAGACATTAATGAAGGCTGAAGAGACATTCCAGCAGTTAGATTAAGGTGTTAAAAAGACAAACGCACAGCGAGGAGATAAGTTTTGCTTTCGGTTCTACAAAACGGACACCAGGGGGTGCTAAAAGTAAACCAAAACTGCCTAGTCTCCCTTTAACATACTTTTAGCTGTTGTTTTTTTCATGAAGCAAAATCTACAACTTATTAACTGTTTTGGTGCTTTATATCATTTATGTAAATTCCCTAAGATTAAAGAAAAGAAAAGAAAACAAAAAAGTTCTTGATCCCTCTCTGAAGGATACTATTCAGGTGGATATACATAAATGAGCTGCATAGTACACCATCCTTGTGCATGCATACATCCCTGGAGTTTGTAAGTGACAAAGAAACAACGGAATTGGTAACAAGATATTTTCCACAAAAATATTCAAAATTTTCCACCTTGACAGATATTTTGCTCTTTTTGTTTAAAAAAAGAAACATAAAAGCTGAACCTTTTGTCCAGCAGCAACAAATCACAGCACAGTGCTACACACCAGCTGTTCAGTGGGAACATATAGGGACATACATTCATGACAGATTCAGAATAAAGTAGCAAATATGAGAGGTTAAATAATTTTACTCTACCTTTTGACAGAAATAACATAATTAAAATTGAAAATCTGTTGTGTGCTGAGATTTAAACCAGACTTTAGTTGTTGTTTATTTAATTAGACATGAAATATTAGAAAATCTGCAACAAACATAAAAAAAGATTTTCTAGCTTTTTCCCACATTTACTTAAAATGACAAATATTCATGACCCGTCATTAAAAACGCTAGTTTGATTAATTTCAAGTCATAATATAGTATGGTGTACATTTGTGAGTAATCAGTGTTTGACCTTCAGTAAACAAAATCAGGCAAAATTTAGACAGAGAGAGAGAGAGAGAGAGAGAGAGAGAGAGAGAGAGAGAGAGAGAGCTCCATGTTTTAAGTGGTAACAAAGGCCCTCCTTAAGGCTGCATCTTATGAGAAGAACATATGTTCAGTGTGATGTCTCTGAATCAACATTTTGTTTTCCAGAACATTCTTATATTAATACCAAATATGCATCATACCAAAAAGGAGTATGTTACCTTGTACCTAAGGTGTTGTAATAATAGGGGGTCACCCAGAGATAAGAAAGGTGAGATTGGATCAGAACGATAAGATGCATTAGAAAAGTTAAAAATAAATGGTTTTTTTTCTTCCCTTTTAAAAAGAATCTCACATTATTATTTATGTGTGGTCATTTTAATTTATTTTAATTTGTTGGGTTAATGTCGAGACTGAAATCATCATTTGTAATTTTCTTTAACACATCCTGTCAAGATGCCATGATGGACATATGGAGGCTAAAAATACAAACAAATGTGTCATGGTTACAAATGTTCTGGTTAACCGATGGCAAAGTGTCCCAGACAAGACTCTACTTGATGTCAAAATGTCTTTCAAGGTTATAAAAACATGTCTGTTCATTACAGCAATGTGTTTATTGGGTCATATTGAAGAGGACAAAGACATTTCAGGACGGTTGTGCTATTATAAGTAATGAGGACTGAGACTGATATGATTTCTGTATACTTCAGAAAGAACACTAGCTACGTTTACATGGGCACAAGTAATCGGAATGAATGCCCTATCAGATCAAAAATTCTTCATGTAGACATGTCAATCGGAATATTCTGATCCAATATGGCCCAATTAGAATAAAATTTCATTCCGATTGAGAGAGGTGGTTTTGTCCGATCATCATTTCGATTGATGTCCATGTACACCCCCGTTCGGACTGTTGGAGTAAAATAATGAACACTGCACATGTGCGCAGCTTCAGCATGACGTCTATCCATCTTTGCAGACGCTCAGAACAAGTCAAAAACATGGCAGGAGGTAAAGAGAAGTGGTCTGTTGCCGACGCTATTTTTTTACTGGAAACACTACGGGAGCTCAATATGTTTGAGCGTCTTGATGGCCGTAAGGCTAGAAATGCAGTTATACACTCAAGTACCAGCTCCGGTGGCCTAGTGGTAGAGTGTCCTCCCCGAGACTGGGAGATCAGGGTTCGATTCCCGGTCGGGTCATACCAAAGACTTTGAAAAAATGGGACACAATGCCTCCTCGCTTGACACTCAGCACTAAGGGGTTGGATTGGGGGGTTAAACCACCAAATAGTTCCCGAGCACGGCCACAGCTGCAGCTCACCGCGCCCCACCACGGGGATGGGTCAAATGCTGAGATGTAATTTCACCATTGTGTGATGAATACTTGGGACTTTAACTTTAAGTGCATCTAAAGATGTAGGAAGTGGGAATCGACCAAATGAAAAACCGCTGGAAAAGTTTGAAAGTGGCATATTACAAGGCAAAAACCCAGTTAAAGCAATCAGTGAAAACAAAAGCCTGCAGGTAAAAATGTGAAGAAGGTCCATAATGGGAGGAAAAAACGTAAGTCAACAGACAAAGCAAGAGAATAAGAAAATAAAATGTGAGGGAAAAGACGTGTGAAGAAGATGGCATTTGTTTCCAATGTTTTTTCCGGGAAAGACAACTCTGCGCATGCTCAACCTATTTAATCTGATTGAATGCTTGGTGCATGTATACTCACGGCATGATTAGATCATTTCAGTTAGTGTCCATGTAAACAGAAATTTGGGATTTCCAATCAACCAAGATTTGAATCGGATAGGGGAAATTTGGTGCATGTAAACGTAGCTAATGACAACTCACAACCACTAAACAAACCTTTCTTTTGTCTCCCAGAGAAGACATAATGTTCAGTTATTTTAGTTTCAAATTTAGTGTATCAAAGAGATGCAATAAAAATGTCAACGTGCTGATTTAATGTCTCCATGTACAAATAGCTATAAATGCAATTAGTGGGTAAATTTAGTTTCTATCAGTAACCAAAGTCCTCTTTAGGGCCATAGGAGAGTACATGAGTACATCTTGAGTTACCAAACAGTTCAGGTTCAATGTCTACGTCCACGTTTTGTTGACTGAGTCAATCATTCAAGGTACACCCCTGATTACAATGAGGCCTCCCACTAGAACATCTGATCTCCATGTTTTAATCATCCCATTCATCAAGATGGAATAGGTAGAGGTCATTAAAGAAGCCTTTCATTTTCTGTTCTGAAAACAATCTCAATTCTAAATGTCCCAAAAGGGCCTTTCATGGGCTTATGAGGTAAGAAACGATGAAAGAGACAGAAGTTATAAATATTTCAGGTAATTTTGTAATCTATTCATCTTTCATTCCTTATCCAAACAGCAGTCTAGCTCATCTCACAGGTATTCTTTTAACCCTTTGGGCCCTAGCGCCCCCTAATTGGGGGCTTTTCCCGAAAAGAAAAGTTTAGCAGCAAATTAATATTCTAATATTTACACATCTCAACAAATCCCACAAGAATTCCCTTTAAAATGAGACCAAAATTAATCAAATAGACCATGTTGTTACAGAAATATACTCAATTAAGTGTGGGGATGTCATTTTCAAGCAGATTTCTCAAAAAAAAGGCTTAGGGCCCAAAGGGTTAATAAGGCCTTTGTGTTCTTTCAGAATTTACACTGTTTCTGGACTATCCATTTTGTGCATTGGTCAATTAAAACAGTTACATTGTCGATGCTTTTTGGGTTTTTTAGTAGAACAGTTTCCTCTATAACAAATCTGACTTCCTGGAAATAAATTAGGTCAACGTTTTTGGATTTGCAAAAGCAGTATGATTTTTGACCTATTCTTTGGTAACTCTTCTTTTACAGTCTCCTAATTAGAGATAATTACAATTAAAATGTAATATTGAGTAATTGTCAATAGAATAAAATAATAATTACTTTTCTTAACTTCCCTCAAAGACCAAGTTTACTCATTTTCTTCACACATTTGCAGTCATCTCTAGTATGAATGAATGCCTTGTGAGTCAATCTCTGTGGGGAAAAAGCTCGAGCACTTCTGTTTCAGGAACTTGAAGTATGCCAGAGCAGAGGTGAGCAGAAGATGACAGGGTTTGGAGTTTTATTTCCTGATATTTGGACATCTCTCCCCTCATTGAATAACAGCAATGCTGACTCTGTTTGCTCTGCAACGTTGATGTTTTATCTCCACAAATAACACAAGCCTGAAGGAGTTCTGCCACATGGTGGAGTTGCTAATGCTAATGGTTAGCTTCTACGAGCTGAGACGTTCTCTGCTGTTTCCTAGACGCTAAACCAACAACAGCCTTCCCCGTCGCGAGTCAAGATGAGTAGGTGTTGGTCATGTATGCTAAATGTGCAAATGTCACAGGCTTTTTTAATCTGAGAGTTTCAGAAACTAATGCAGGAAATAGGGGTAGAAGACTATTTTCACATTTAGCCTGCATGGTAATCTCAGAGTGATCAATCATTAAAAGAAATAATAACAAGCAAAAAACTGTTTCTCAGTGAAATTGGCCTTTAAATTCTGCTTAAAATAATAAATAATGGGGAACAATTGTACATTCAATCTATATTTTATGGTTCCTGAAAAACACTAGAAAGAGATGTGTTTCATCCCATCTCTAGGTGTGTGTGGAGTGATAAACCATCTCTGATTAGCCTGACTCACCTTCTTGGACAGCCTGGCTGTGAACAGTGATTAAGCTTGGGCTACACTACTTTCCACTGTGTAACATCCAATCTCACAAAAGAGCCCAAAGCATAACAGCTCCCCACTGTGATCAGATTTTTCTCAGTAATTAGTGTGATATTTTTGTTCCCTGTGAGACATTCATTATAGCCATTATAAATTAATGTGTCATTGTTAGAAAGCATTTTTTTTTTAATTTAATTTAATTTTGTTGGGGCCAGAAAAGAGGCAGAATATCTAAGTTCCTTAATGCATTGATACTTTATTCAATTCATAATGTAAAACAGAATTTTCAATCTGCAACTCAGCTTTCAAAACTTTTTATCTTGTTGGATTTTCACTACATTTTTGTCCAGACCCTTCTGCTCAGGATAGAGGTCAGTGTTTTCACCTGTTCTGACGGTCAGACAGGCATCAGTTTGAATGGGTGAGAAGCTTTCAGATCTGGTGGTCACCTTTAGAAAAAGCACAGGAGTCTAATATGTCTTCACTCATGTTTACTTTGTATTTCTGGTTGTCCAACTATGTGACTGTTTATGCTACTATTATTTTTAGGCCAACAACTGTGTTCAAGCTTATTCTCATAATGGTTGAAACGGCTGGTTTATTGGGTGTCCATTTAAAAAATAAATTGCAATAAAATCTCAGTCAACATTACAGTAATATGCTATTTAAAGGTAAGGCAGAAAATGTTTCTGCATTTCAGGAAAGAACCGCCCTCTCCACGTTGCACAACACTCTGCCAGCCGTAATGTGTAATTGTGAGGCTGTGAGTGCAGTAATCTGAAATGCATTTCTTCAAATAGCATGCCGAACGAACGTCAGCTTACCTGTCAAGCAGATAACTGGCGACAGCAGCGTCTGTGTGTGTGTGTGTGTGTGTGTGTGTGTGTGTGTGTGTGTGTGTGGTGGTGGTGGTGATGTGTGTGTGTGTGTGGGGGGGGGGGGGTGAATGCACTCTGCACATACAGAGTGCGCATGTGCAGGAAGTGAAGACTAGCCCAGAATTGGCTTCACCAGACTGATTGAAAGTTATGCAGACCAATGGTTTGGATGATCCACCTGGAAGTAAAGAACGTCCACGATACCTTTAACATGTTATTATGCTATTACAATATTGCTTAAACGAAGGTCCTGGGAACGTTCTGCATCTTAGGAAACATTCTTTATATTGTTCAGAAGATCTTTCTTTATATTATAACCTTAACCTTAATGGTTCTCTCATTCCCAGATTACATTTATATGCTGATTTTTGGTTTCTACTGGCTCAACAAGTTAATTTATTCATTAGCAACTGGTTCACAACAAAAGAAACAAATCTAACTGGTGTTTAAAGAGGACCAAATTCAAGATCAGCTGTTGGTAGATAATTCAATCCAATAACAATCACATTCAATTGATTATAAATAGTCAAAAATGCTGTAATAAAACTAGAAGAACACACTCTCCCACCTGAGCACACCCAGTAAGATGGGTAAAAAAGAAAACTCCGACTTAACGAGAAGAAACACAAAGCAGAAGCAGAACCAGGATCAGATTCTGCCTTGACCAACCAGGGTTTAACTCCAGCTTTCCAAAACCCAACAATAAGTTAAGAACTACAGTATAATGTGTAGGTTGTAAGAGTAATTTTCTAAAGATTTGTTTGTTTGTTTGTTTGTTTGTTTGTTTGTGGTCATATATTTCAAATTACTATGGAACTAAATTTACTGAAATTGCTATGCACAACTGATGTGTAATTAAGGCCATTTTTTATGTTTCTACAAATTTAAAATTTTACTCTCTTTGTAACTTTTGGATTCAGTTTTTCTCCCCACCCAACATTTTCCTTTCATTTGGAGAATGATGAAGCGGCACAATAAAATAGCAAATATTTTAATAACGCGACAAAAGTTTTAAAAAATGCATCTTCTCTGTCAGGAAATTGTCTTTATACTTTCACACATCACATAACCGATGATTGGTATCATGATTCAGAAGATCACATGCACACAAAGATGAGGTGCAGTTTTATCACCAAACACCTCCGGGTTTCTAGTGATGGCGGTGAGGAGTTATGGCCGATGGAACAGACATATTATGCCACAACAGGTTTGCACTAACCACTTTGATTTAATAGTCGGATCAGTTTCTGAGCTGCAGTTTGATGGATCTTTATGTATGTCTAGGCATATTGTTTGACACACAACTGTATTTACTGGTTAATAAAATCACAATGTCTTCATAAAAATTGGGTTGAGGAACTAGAAAGTAATCTACAAAGGCTATGATGTGTAAAATTGGATTTTCCATAGAAGCCATAGAGAGGAACAGTTGTCGATAGAGGTGGATGCACACTAGTGTGTTTATCATTTGCCTTTTTAATGCAAAGGGAGAAAAACAGTTCATGGAGAATAATAGTCTTGTGTAGTTTCCCATTTGCATCTATTGTTTAGAGATCATGGTCAGTGGGAAACCACCAAGTACAACCCCTTTGTGTTTGACTCAGCACTTTCCTGCAATGCAAATAGGTGTATTATATCTTAACAAATGTGGCACGGCCAGGCTCACAAAGTAGCCCTGTCCAGAATAAGAGTGCATTTTACAGAACATTACCACTACATTAATGCAGTGTTGCATTTCTTCCATCTGGGGTCAAACACTGCAACATAGATTTTTAGAATGAGTTCATATTTATATGTGGATATACCCTGCATGTATTAAAAAAACCTTTCTGTTTTTTGTTAAACTAATACAATCATTTGCACAGAAAAATACTACATCGTTGGCTAGATTGCTAGATTTCAAAAACACTGTTTATACTCCCTTAAATAGAAATATTTCATGTGAAATGATGGATTGAACCTTTCTTTGTTTTTTGATGTTTACTAGTATCTCATTCATTGTCCAGTTTCTTGTATCTAATGGACATTTCCACACAGACCATCAAACCTGTATGTTCATAAAAAAATCATCTGTCAATAAATATTTGAAACATATTACTCCTTATAAGTCTTATCCAACTTGTAGCACATCACTTTGTGACTCTTGTTCAGTTGTGGATGTGTTTAAACCATCTCTAGCTCTACCATTTTATCCTTCAGAACACTTCAGGTTTCTCTGAGAAGTGTTGGGACTGAAGGATAATGGGTTCCTAATGGCTTTATAGTTCATTGTTTTCAATCTTATACCCAAAAGTGAAATCTGTGATTCACTCAGATGGGAACAAAATGTATATGGCTATGTAAGTAGAAATGAAAAGAAAAAATTGTAAAATAAGACTATTTAAAAACACATTTTAACTAGAATGATTACAGAACTTTCCAACATGTTTCTTAATTAAAATCAAGGATATGTTTCTTATAGTAATTTTTAAATATCATGAAAATAAGAAGATGAATGTCATAACTTTGGGGGATGGGGGATGCTGAAGTAGACGCTACTAGTGTCCAAATTGTCATTTCAGTTCCACCACTATTTTAAAAAAATAATTTCAGTGTATAAAATTGATAGTTTTTTTTCAATCACTCATCTTAGATTTACATAGAAAGAGGAGCAAATTAAATTTAAGTGAAAATGTAGATTTTTTTTGCACTCTGGGCAACTGACTCAGCGACTCAAATGACTCAAAAACCTGATTCATTTTGGTGAGTGACTCATTCAAACTCGATTCCGTTAAAAGAATCGAGTTTACCATCACTATTGAGTTATGTTATTCATTCCTTTATTTAAATCAGGTGTATTGAACCAGTAAAACTGCTAAAATGTGTAAGATGGTAGCCCTCAAGGACCGGAGTTGGTGACCCTGGAGTTCAGCATGTGCTGCAGTGACTCAGTCAAAGTCCAGACTTAAGCCTGATTGAAGTGTTGTAGGACTACTATAAAAACTGTTCTGAATAAACATCTACTGATGAATATTTATAATTTGAGTTATTTCTGACTAAGATGGTATAACAAGCTGTTGGATCATGTGATGGGCCTTTATTAATGATGTCATGATACATACTGTCCTAACATTCCCCTTGATTGTATAGCATGAGTGATGGTGGCAGAGGAGTTAAGTGCCCGCCCCGCAATTGGAAGGTTGCAGGTTCGTACCCTGCTCAGTCTGTCACTGTCGTTTTGTCCTTGGGCAAGAGATTAACCCACATTGCCTGCTGGTGGTGGTCGGAGGGACCAGGGTACAACAGTCTCACCTCCATCAGTGCACCCCAGGGCAGCTGTAACTACAATGTAGCTCATCATCACCAGGGTGTGAATGTATGCGTGAATAGGTGACTGTTTGTGTTGATTGTGTTGGGGGGAGTTCAGGACTCTGGAATGCGCTATATCAAATACAGGCCATTTACCATTTACCACTGCAGCAGTTACATGATGATTTAAATATTCTAAAGTAAATACAATCTGTAATTTGAGGACCATTTCATCACACTTGTTACAACTTAACTGAATATGTTTTTTCTTCACCATGCCAGTATATTTCTGCCTCTGCAGTTAGTAGCCTACTTCTGTTTGAAAACGTTGATAAGGAGTAATAATTGTGCATCACCATTGTCCAGGATCCATGCCATAACCATATAAACTCAGATCCTGTGTAGAAATAACAACTTACTTAGTACATTAGTCTTTTTCACAGTGTGACATTGAGAAGGTTCTTTTTGTGATCACAAAGGCATATTTCTTCAACTAGTACGCTAATTAGCATGTAATCTTTCTTCATTGTGCAAGGGCATGTGATCAAACATAGACCATTACAGCAAACCTTAGTGAGCCATGTCATTCCTCTGGAATGAATAATTGTTATCATGCAGCAGTCTGATTCATTACAAAAATGATCACTTAGAACATCAAACAGGCCAAACTGGTGTGTCTTGAATAAATATCCATTGACCTGAAATAATGAAATAAAAACCTGCCTTTAAAAATGTAAGAAGATATTGGTGTTTTATTCTGCTGTGCATTCTCTGTGGAAGCAAACCGACCTAAAGCTTGAAGATTTTTTTCTTTACGTTTTGAAAAATAATAGAATATCTATATTGTAGGAAATTTAAATTAATATATTTTTTTCCATTTCTGAAGGACTGCTTAGAGCAGGGGTCACCAACTCCAATACTTTAGCTGTGAGACTGAGTGTCAAAGCTCCAACACATCTGATTTAAATGAATGAGTGATATGTACACTTCTGCACCACTCAACATAGAAAGGAGGTGATTAAATGAAATTGTGTTTAAGAGCAATGCCTGTAGGGCTTGTGGGATGGTAGCCCAGGAGGACTGGAGTTGGTGACCCCTGGTTTAGAGTTGGTACATGCTGATGGTATATCTCAAGTAAATAGATGTGTTTGACCTTTTCTAGGAAATTAAAAGTAGGTGGTGCTGGTTTGGTCTAACTTACATAATAAACAGTCATGATATATCATTTAGGGGCAGTGTTGGGCATCTTACATTAAAAAATAATTAGTTATAGTTACAATTGACATTTTCCAAAAAGTAATTGAGTTAGTAACTCAGGAACCACATTGTAAAAGTAATTAGTTACATAGCAAAGTTACTGTGATGTTACTTTTATGTTCTACAATGCAGTGATGTTCTATAATATCTATAACATCAAGATTTTTTTAACTGAATGATTCTTACCATCAGATATCTGAAATGTTCCACAGAATGTAGTCAAAAGTCTTCAGCTGGTCCAAAATGCTGCAGCTAGAGTTCTGATGAGAATTAAAAAGAGAGACCACATCTCTCCTGTTTTAGCTTCCCTACATTGGCTGCCTGTTAAATTCAGAATTGATTTTAAGATCCTCCTTCTCACATATAAAGCTCTTAATAATCAAGCTCCATCATACATCAGTGATCTGATTGTTCCATATGTTCCTAACAGAGCACTTCGCTCTCAGACTGCAGGTTTACTGGTGGTTCCTAGAATATCTAAAAGTAGGATGGGAGGCAGATCTTTTAGCTATCAAGCTCCTCTACTGTGGAACCAGCTCCCAGCTTTAGTCCGTGAGGCAGACACCTTGTCTACTTTTGAGACTAGGCTCAAAACTTTTCTATTTGATAGGGCTTATGGTTAAATTCTGATGTTAGCCCAGGTTTAGACGAGAGGGGAGCAGAGGGAGGTGGAGTGTACAGCGGGGACTACAGTCGTTAAAGACTTTTCTCCCTGGCCCTGCCTCCCACATGCCTCCATCTAAAAGGCTAGGTTATCCTGAGTTATCTCTGTAGTTATGCTGCTATAGGCTTAGACTGCTGGAGGACATACTGACCACTTTCCACACTCTGCTACTCTCTTCTACCACCACTCTCTAATTGCATTGTTTCCTGTTATTTCAGTTGTTAACTTTATTTTCTCTCTAAGTGTTTTTCTCCCCAGAAGAAGCTACACTGGCGTTCTGCTGAGCTGTGGTGGCCTCATGGAGGGGGCCATCGGCTGGCACACTGCTGCCAACCACTGAACATTCTCCCTCTCCTGATATTACATCTCACTTTCTTTAACATAGAATGTGCTACTATTAGTTCACCTATTGAATTAATCATAGATTCACTCAGATAAAGACAATAAAGCTTCTCTTACTAAATAAAACTTCTACTAAGAAATCACAGTGTAGCCATAGAAACACTACTTATATGGTGTGTGTGTGTGTGTGTGTGTGTGTGTGTGTGTGTGTGTGTTTATACAGTTTATACATTTACCATGTTCTCCCTGTTCATGGGCTTCCTCTTGGTAGTCCAGTGTCTAAGCTTTGCACATACAAAGTTCAATGACTTGACATGTGTTTAATTAATGGCAGCAATAAAACATTCATGAGTTTTGTCAACCACTTCATTTGACACCAAAAGGGAGAGTGATGCTAAAACAACTCAATGCAGCAGCCCGTGTCATGCTTAGTTGTTCAGCCAGAAAAGAATTCAGCTAACTTCACAATAAGGTTATTTATCTTGGCTAGCCTGTGCCCCAGGCAGGAAACAGCAAAGCACTTAATAGCCAACAAGTGACATCTTTTTTCAAATGATTCAACAGTCATCTAAAACAGAGCTGACCAGTGGCCTGTGGCTATTGTTAGTGTCTAGTGTGACTTATAGCGTTATGTCACTGCACCCGCAGAGGGGCAAAAACGGGCTTAGCATAAATTAAAGTCTCTCAAAATAACCACAAACCCAGAGAAAACAAAAGAGGCCAGCTCTGTCTACGTGTGAAGTGATATATTAGCCTTCTCTGTGATAATTTTAGGGAACAGACCTCATAAACCAACAAGATGCTACAGTGCAGTTTTTAAGAGTTAAAGCATTTTTAATCAAATGTTTCCAAAAAGTAGTTCAAATATTAAAGAAAGTACTTCTAGGGAAGAAAATAAGCGTGAAGATGCTGGACCTTCAAAGCTTTTGGGGGCTTATAGAGTCTCTCATGTCTGTAGTTGACAGTCTGTGATATGACTTAATAATGACTTGGCTTTATATGCTGTTTAATGTATGTACAAAGAATGTCACTGCGTGTCTTTGCTGTTTTTAATGATCCTTTGTATTCCTGCTTTGATTTTGTTGTTTAGCTTTTGAGCTGTAACTCAAATCCGTGAGCAGGAGGTGATCTAGAAAAGCTTTTTTTGACTGACTTCCTACTCAGACTTGGAGGGTAATGTGATTTAAATGAAGGAATAAAGTCAAAATGTTTTAATTTAAACCACAAACAGATCCAGTCATAAACTAATATTAAGTAACTACATAGCAGAGTCTAAGAAATGAATCACAAAATGTGACTTATATATGAAAAGTATGAAATTACCTAAATTAATAAATACAAATAAAGTTGGGCTGAATTTCACTATTTTAGTGGATGTAGTTGTTTAAAAATGCCAAACTGAATCCTATTTTCTGTACCAGATGTGATACGATGGGCTTGTTGGACTGTGTTTTACGAGAACTGGATGGAGAAAAACAGAAAAAAATGTTAGACAGTAGGAAGCTTTCTTCCTTTTTCTATTACTTGTTATTCCAACATAACAGAGATCAGTAGGTAAGTTTCAGAGGTGTGATTTACGTCTATATCCCAATAAGTTTGATTTAATCAACACGTGAATAGATGTACATCACACTACTGAACATGGTCCTAATTCAAATTTACTTATAGGCTATGAATTTTACACTATCTTGAGCTGACAGTCATTGGAGTGATTCACATTAACCGACAATAATATTCACAGATCATAAGGTTTTAAATGTTTAAAGGGGCTTTAAAAGTATAGAGCTGACACAGGCCCTCCTATGAACCCAGTGAAAAGTGTAATGAAGCTGCTCCAGCAGGATAGCTGCTCTCATCCTGTGCCAAACCACACATAGCTGCAGTAAGGGATTTTTGGCACAGATTCATCAAGACAGATTTTTGTTGAAATCCAAAGAACTACACTGTGGAGATAAGACACCTCCTGTCACAGCAAGGTGGGCTGCTGACTGTGTTTCACATGAGGGGACTTTTTCCTCTGATGAACTCTGTTCGAACCTTTAATTCTTTTTTGTTGGATATAAACAAAAACGGCTGATATGGTCAGGGGTGCGGCGTGTGGATGAGCGAGGGGTGATGTGACGAGGACAGTTATGGATCTGGCATTCATTCATGGTCTGGATATCAGTGTTGGGCAAGTTACTTAAAAAAAGTAATTAGTTATAGTTTCTAATTACTTCTTCAAAAAAGTAACTGCATTATTAGCTGAATTACAATATGATTAAAGTAACTCATTACCAGGAAAAGTAACTATTAAGTTTAAGTTTTTTCATTAAAAAATGCAACAGAATGTGGTCCCCCTCCCCTCACATTTACTATAAATTACTACAACATTAACGGGAGGGGAGCTGTATGAAGCAGGAGAACACTGATGTTAAAAAAAAATCTGTTAACTTTCACAATGTAGACGCAATTAGTTATTTTAAAAACTCTTTTCATCATGAGCCCCCCCTGCCTTAACCCTACTTCACACTGGAGGCATCAGCGGCGTGGAACAGCAGCGGAACGGTTTACTCATGAGCTTCGCTGTATGCAAGTCCACACCAGTGAGAGTCTCAGCCGCAGAGCGGCATATCCATATATCCATATCCGTGCTCCTTGCTGGACTCACGGGATCACAAGATCCCTCAAGACTTCAATGATCACGGTTTGTTTATGCCATCCACCATTAAACCAAAAAGAAGGAACTCACGTTTGATATCACTGTTTGATGTCATATATAATGTTGTTCCTCTCCACTGCCAGGATTAAAGCCATGAAAAACACACTGCTGCACTTCTCAAAGGATGCTGGGAGTAAATAAGCTGTTAGGTCACACGTATAGACGTAATCTACTGTACATAGATAAGAAATTGCATCACTGCAGTTGTCTTATTTTGAAAATTACCGGACGTTTTACACTGAAACTTTGTGTGGTTTCCTGTCCAGCCCTATGTTCAGGGGCGTCGGACTGGGGGGAAAAAGGGTACCGTTTACCCAGGGCCCACTGCAGGGAGGGGCCCTGAGACAGCCTTGAATAAAAATGTTTTATTGTGGGGTTTTTCCCCCCGATTAACTTAATGTCTTTATAAACGTCTCTTTACCTGTGGATAAAGAGGTTAAAAAACAGAATTTTGCCGCTAAAGTAATAACTAAATTGTCTCTGAGGCATCTATCACCCCTTAAAAATGTGCAAAGTGGTTTAGTCCACACCTGCGGCCAGGGGCTGCACCCCGCATCTACAGATATGAGACATTGATATCGCTGACAGCCAGAGCTGGAGGCAGGAGAGAGTCATGTTTCCCCAAGAAAGGGAAATCTGGCTTCCAGAAAAGAAAAGAAGGAGAAAAAGTTAATTGAACAGAAGCAAGTATGGGATTTTCAAGAAGAGAGGTGAGCAGCAGCACAGAACCCAGTTTGAGCTGATATTAGCTCTCAGACTGAAAGCTGCATTCATGTTAAGTGTTCAGTCTTAAACGCCTTTAGTTTCACCATCAAGATCAGTTATAAATCCATTAGTATTATTAGAATTATTACCGCGGCCGCCGCCAATAAATTCGCGGACATCTCAGTAAAAACAGGTTCTCTCTGTGTGGATATTTCAGCTCCTTCCCACTCATGGATCAGGACAAACTTGGTATCGATGGATTCCTGGTAATCTCAGGAATGTGAAGCTGCCAGTGTCATCATGCTATACGAAAACCTGAATGCAACAGAGCTCAAAAACTGTCTTGTTAATCCCAGATGAGCTACTTTAACTCTATAAGGTAAAGTTGCCCACAGTGAAGGTAACTGACTTTAGGCCATAAATGATGGCCCATAATGAAAGCTGGAAAAAGGCATAGTCTAATTATTACATGAGGTCTTGTTGCAAGGTATGGAAAGCCAAAAGTGACACAATTCAATAAATAGCTAAAGCATTAATTAATTTTATAAATGTATCATTAAATATTTAATAAATGTAATTACATGAACAATAAAAATATTTAATTCATTAAAATAAATTTATAGATATTTAATAATTTATTTCATTATTTCATGTTTGTTCATCATGATTTTGTTTTATCTGTCAACCTTGCCCATCAAAATCAGTGAGCAAGGCTCAGGTTGATAACAGACATGACACCTTATATGTTAGAGGATTTTTATTGACTTGGTCAGAGATATTTTAAGCCTAACAAGTAAAACAGTTGCTGACTCAGAATCAGTGGTAAAACAGTACAAGAGGAATTTCAGGAAGATTTTCCTCCCTGATAGAGAGACTGACTACAGAATACCTGTAGAAGTACTCCTTCATGTGCTTGGTCAATTTAATCTTTCATTATTGTAACAATATATATCAGTATTAGCAAAGCTTAACATCATGAACCACATGCCCCTTTAGATGCAGTAGCAGCAGCAGGGCCCTCATTCTCTCCAGATAGCACTGAGATTTCACTTTTATTTGTATTTGCTCAATATAGAGGTTAAACTAAGATCATGTTTATTAACTTGTCCTTTAGCATGACAAAAAATGTGCACGAGAGATATTAAACAAGTGAGCATGGGGGCCCACCTAGATGGCTTGTACCTAGGGCCCAGAATTTGGTGCTACGCCCCTGCCTATGTTAACTGCAGAAATTGACATGTCCCAAAAGTGGCTCGCTGCAAAAATAAAACCCGATCCTATCTTTAGTGCCTGAAAATTTCTGCATTGCGGCTGATTTGAATCACCCCCACAGACTAGAATAGAAGAATAGAATAGAATAGACTTTATTGATCCCACAGTGGGGAAATTCACTTGTCACAGCAGCACTATCACTCAAAAGGGTAATTAGAAGAGAAATAACAACAAGGATACATGTATATGCAGTAATCTAGTATTGTAACCTAGCCTGGCAAGCCATCCTATATATGTGAATATATAGTCTGGCCACGAACCATTGATGGCTCTCAGTCGTGAGGCGGGATCTACGGTTGTCTTTCAAAATGTCAGCACGCAATTGGATAGCGCTAGGACCAATCAGAGTAACAAACAACGTGACGTAATCACAGCGACGGAAAAGCGGGAGGCTTTAATGGCGTCTAACATCAATGATTTCTGTCGTTTTTGTATAAAAACACGTGAATATCAGGTGTACTGGGACATTGCACTACTTTGTTTGATAAAAATAAGAAGCTGATAAGTATATCCGACAGACTTACGCACGTTGGAGTCTAAATAATCCAATGTTGATGACAAAGCCGTTTCAAACGGCCGTGTTTCCTGCGCCGCCACCATGTTGCTTGGGTTCGCGGCCGCAGCGCTGACGTCATCGGCTACTCCCGCTCTGTGATTGGCCCACAATATAGAGCGCTGTGATTGGCCCAACCAAAACTATAGCGAGCTGTGATTGGACAGCCACAGGCAGCGAGGGTTCCTATGAAGCGTGCCTAGACCAAACTCTGCAAAACAAGAATTTGGTCTAGTTCACTAGGCTAATTGTAACCTTCAATCACTAAAAAACCATAAGTAAAAGATAAAAACAAACTTGGTACCAGCACTATGCAGCATACTGTAAGAGACACAGACAACAATGTGAATCCGGTATTGCACAAGTATAGAACACATACTGAATATTGCATTGGTGTTATTGTGTACCAGGATGATACCAGTACAGCTTAAACTGAGGAGTTATACACTCTTACAGCAGAGGGGATGAAAGATCTACGATAGCGCTCAGTTTTACATCTGGGATGTCTCAGTCTACCTCTGGAGGAGCTGTCCATGATCTCCACAGTGGAGTGCAGTGGGTGGGAGGGGTTTCTTAAGATGGAGGTCATCTTCCCCAGCATCCTCCTTTCACACGTCTCCTCAACAGAATCCAGCGGGCAGCCCAGAACCGAGCTAGCTTTGGTAGCTAGCTTGTTCGGTCTCTTCCTGTCTCGGTCAGAGCTGCCTACACCCCAACAGACCACAGCAGAATGGATAACAGCCAACAACAGAGTGATAAAAGGATTTCAGCAGCTGGGAGTTAACTCCGAAAGACCTCAGCCTCCTCATGAGATGGAGGCAGCTTTGGCCCTTCTTATACCTG
>SSNS01000050.1:23022-90351 GCA_006937985.1 Aphyosemion australe | reverse complement strand
TTTGACTCACGAGATGCCGCTGAATAAACTTCCTTTGTGCCACGCTTGGTCGTTTGCTGGTTGCAGTAGAATCCATTCCCACAGTTCTTCTTTAGGAGTTTGGCGGTTGGCAAGCAACTTACGGTGCATTAGCTCCACCTACCGATCTGCAGTGTCGAACACATTTTCTTTCTGTTTTGAAGCTGTCGTGAACGCGCAAGCAGTGTCAATTGACGCCACATCCGTAGGGCAGCGCGGGAAATTCGTGACCGAACTGCAGCGCATTTTGCAGCAAACAGCCTGTTCAAGAAAATGGAACGATACATGGGTGGCCTCATTCTTTTTGGTTTATAACGCTTCATCACCCATTAGCTTTGAAAAAATGAACATACATGTTTAATTTTTTACAGATTTTTTAAAGATCCTGCCCCTAGTTCCTTTAAAGGTGTCCACCTCAATGTCTGCTCCCTGGATGTTTACTGGTGAGTGAGGGGGAGTGTTTCTCTGGAAGTCAATCACCATTTCCTTTGTTTTACTAAAGGATTCTATTTGAAGCAGTGTCGTTCCGCTGCCATTCCACGCCGCTGATGCTTCCAGTGTGAAGTAGGGGTTACACCTGCCCCGTTAGCTTCCAGTCAGATGATGACAGCTTCTGGTGCTGCTGGATTACTGTAAAGCGCTGCATTTTCTAATCAGTAATTTAAACAGTGTTATAAAGATGGAGAAAGTAATGACATGTTACTAAAAACGAACTAATTCAGTCAGTAACACCGTTATTCCCATCACTGTTGGATATTCCCAGTACATCCTGGAAGGTGAGTGGTGCTCCAACATTCTTCTTTGTTGTTTTCCTCTCATCCAACAAGACCATTAACAGCTCAGGTTAGTGTTAGCAGTAGCTTGGCCTAGCGTTGTTCTGCCGTTAGCGTTACTGTGACCAGCGTTTATATATCCCTGAAGCTGAAGTGGGTTGGAACATGCAGATGTCAGGAGGTGTGGCTTATTACATAATAAACATAATTAAAGCAGCTTACTCATACATCACACACTGTCAATTAAAAGTACCATACTTTATTAAACAAACTTGTTTGTTCCATTAAATTCATAAAAAACCCATAAATCACATTTCAAGTAATTTTGTGTCAAAACGTCTTTTCAAACTCCTTTACTTCAGTTTTCATTCATTTTCTAAATAATTAATTTGTTGTGATTTTTTTACAAAATGTTTCTTCCTGCCAGGAAGCTGGTGTATTTCTAGTGGACTTTAGGTAAACATACACATAAATATTATTGCTTGACCAAACACTGCTGGGTTTTTCACTGTTATTATTACAGAAATAGCCACAGATCCAGAAATCTTGAGACATGTTGATGTCAGTGAAGGCATTTACTCCTGGGGAGGAAACCCTCAGCAGCTCTCAGATGGCAGTAGGCTCGTGACACAGAGCAAGTACGTTCAGAAAATACACATCAGTGATACTAAATGAATAGCATTTTGGGAGCCAGAAGGAGTTATTCAGGGAGTTGGAAAGAGTCAGAAATCCCATCACTGTCATATCAGGTCACACAGGTGTCTTTAAAGAGGACATGGCAGTTACTAATTAGAAAGTCTTATCAGAAAGGGGAGAAGACACAAGAAACGTGTTGAAGACTATCACCAAGGTGATTTAAAGCACAAGTAATGAAAAGCTTGTCAGCAGAGATAAACTTTTCCAGCAGGTAGAGCACAGAGAGAGGACGGACCAGCCCTAACCCTAACCCTAACCTTCAGAGGAACACAAGAGGGATCGGAAAAAATAAAATCTTCTAACATTGAACCTCAACAGAGACACAACCTCTATGACTTATTTTAAAAACTGCCTTATTGCATACAACAGTGAAATCCAACAATAAGTAAAATACTGTCTTTCCTTACAAGTGGATTATTTTGTGGGATATTTTGATCACCTTACTCAGGCTCAACCCTCCCTCCACCAGTCAGTCTCCAATCGTCTGACGTCTCCCAGACTTATTCTCCTGTAGAGGGAAGTGAGCCGAGTGCCTTTAAGCTACAGCTAAAAGGGCTGAATCACTAAGACTGGTTCGTGTATTCCTTTCATCTTCACTGCTGAGTGAAATGTATTCCATTAGATTACCACAATTCCATTAGATTACTATGAGACTCTCGGTGCGGTCGTCTGAAAACACACTCTATAGGGTAGGAATAATGTTTGTAAGCTTCATATTAAATATAATGTGTCTCTGGTGACTGTGGGAGTTAGGTTTCAGCTACATAAAATCTGTTGTAGTCAATATGAGCTCACTAACTTCGTCTCTGCTGTCAGTGCTCAACACAGACTGAGCAAAACTGGTTTATGCCTAAAATCTTATGAATTAACTGCAAACCAAAATATTTAAATACCATTTCCAGTGTTTTCTAAGAGTCTGCTCAGTTGTACCGATGTATCCTCCAGCTTTTTACAGATGTGGCTGTGTATTAAAAGTAAAACCAGTCATGTGATTGAATGCATCTTGAATTGTGATTATTCACAAATCCTCGATAAATGCACGGGCAGGAACTTTGCCACTAGATGTAGCTGAAGTACTCAGGTACCTGCAGCTGAGACTGGGGGAAGCATGCTGTTCTTAGAGGCAGCTTATACTAAAAGCAGCAAAGTAATACGGCACAAGATTGTTGAATTTAGCTCTTCTCTGTGTGTTTTGTTTCCTTCTAAGCATCATGGCTGCTGCTGGGAGAAATGTTCTTTTAAATGATAAAAGAACATGCTCACATATTTAGATTATTTCCTGATTAAAAGCAAAATCCTTTGAAAATGTATTTTTGTGAAACACGTTTTCCTAGAAGTAATCATGACATAGTTCTATCCTCTAAAGTGCAGAGTAAACTGATAGACATGGGTCATATGCAACATAACTCCCAGCGACATGTTCTTCCTTCTTTTCTGCCCCATGGCTCCCTCTCAGTCCGATGTTATGTCTGCATTATTCACTCTGGCAGTCTGCAAGGAGACAGCGGGGGTGGTGGGCTGTGGAGGTAAGCCCACTGATTGTGCCATCTTTTCTTCTTTTCAAATCACCAGCTTCTGCTCTCCAATTGTAACAATCACCAGGAGGGTGGGATAGAGATGCCGACATTTGACCTGATTTTGCACAGATCTATGACCGCTAGCTCAGTGCCTGGCTTTTACGCACTGTGTGTAACTTAAAGTGACACTTGCCTGAAGCTCCCTTGGAGGCGCAAAGCTTGGTTGGCACTCTGAAACCACATATGACAAGCAGGGGAAGGGAGCTTGCCAGGGTGAGGGGTATTTGTCAGAAAGATAGCAAGGAAAAAAAAAGAAACAAAAAGAAATAAAATGCTTCACTCTCAGCTGTACTGTCTGTCCCCTATAGGTCGGTTTGTTTGACTGTCTGCCTTTGTGGCTGCCTTGTGGGTTCCTTCACCTCAGCAGTGTCCTTGGATAGTTAACACTTTGACAGTAAGTGGCACTGTGAGAAAAAAAGAAAGCACTTGAAAATGTGAAATCAGACCATAGAAAGGAGGCAGCTGCAAAGATTTGATTGCATCTTTCAATTGAATTGTATTGACGTCACAAACCAAATCCATTACAGACAAATGATAATTTTCCATCTGATGGGGTTATTACTAGACTCGTGTGGACTGGCTGAGGCTGTTTGTTGCAATCATTTTCACTGAACCTCTTCCATTGCACTAGTAAGCAGGCATCAGTGGAGATGCCAAATCTAGTAAAACATGCTTTGTACCAATTGACCCTCCATTTAAAAGCTGTCCAATGGACAGTCACTGTGTATAGCTACAGCAGGTCTGTTCAGTTTTGACATATTAGGCAATGTCTCTTTGAATCATCTTTTGGTACAAATATTAGTATTTAAGGCTCACAATTAAGAAAATGGAAGACGTTTTAAAAATAAGCAATTATGGTAACTAATAACTAGTTAAATTAGTGTTTCATCTCTTTGTGTCTGTCTTGGATTTAGGAAACACTGGATAAACAACTGGAATTCCATCCTGGACTTGTTTCTCAACTATGTGAGACGTATAGATGCATGGGGTGGGGGTGAATGGATGCCATATTTACCTTTACCCTAATAGGCAGCTTGGATTGTCTAATATAGCATACCAAAAAGTGTATGCCATCTCCAACCTGCTTTTCTTTGCAAATTATTAATGTTATTATGGCTGCTGAGAAATGGTTTAACATGTCATAAGCAAGACATACTGCCTCACTTTTGCACATCCCAACCTACTTCAATGTCAGCAATATATAAATATTGGTCGAGGTAATTCTAATGCTAGCCTATGTTAATGTTAACATCCTTGCTGGATGAGGAGAAAACAACAAAGAAGAATGTTGGAGCACTCGTATTCCAAGATATAATGGGAATATCCAGACTCTGAATAAATGCCAGATAGATGTAGCTTAGCAAGCCATCCTATATATGTGAATATATAGTCTGGCCACGACCCATAGACAGAGCTCAGTCATGGGGCGGAATCTATGGTTGTCTACGCATGCTATTGGACAACAAACAACATGATGTACTCACTGCTATGAATGTCAGTCAACGGGATAGTCCACCATTCACTGTTGAAGAAGACACAAATACATCCTTTTTCTAACTAAAGGACATAACTACCTCTATCTGCTCTTGACTCAAAGAAAAGCACTAGTCTAAAAAATCCAAAGTAGATGCCAAAACTGTTTCTAACGAGCCACCGCCCTTTTTGTTTTCTCGCTCGTCGTAGTAACATCCCATCTACAGTACCAAACGTATAGAGCGCTATGATTGGCACAAGACTGTTCGGGCCTGTTGAGGTTCCATTGGAGCGTGGCTAGACCAACCTGCAAAGCAAAATCATTTTGTTTCTGCTGCTGTCTGTCTAGGTTTCTAGGCTAAGTTAGATCCATAGCTTGGTCCAGTTTTCGTCCCCTTCCTCTTCCAGACAGTCACTTTGCCTGATGATCTCTTCATTCCTTGTTCACGCACACTCCCACACCCTGTGGACATCGTGCAGCCAGACACTCCCTACCTTATTACACACGGACACAAAGTTAGTTGCTTCAGGCAGTGTCATAGAGCCATCGGGGTAAACCAGCCAATCATCACTCAGTTAATTTCATATTCATGCCCTGGCCAAGTGGGCGGGGTAAACCAGTCTTTCCACTATAAGGCTTCATTATGGGGTTGTGTTTTGGCCACTTATCAGGGCTCCTGGCCATTGTGAGCCCTAACAAAGTTTGATATGCTATATAGAGGCTGAAAGAACAGCTTTAAACCATCACCTTATTTGTACTTTGCAGCTTACAAACAGTATGCAAGTAAATTATTTTTGCAAGAAGCTCAAGACACTGCATTGTGGGTAACTCATATTTTATTCTAAGCAAGATTTTCTACAAATAAGGTATAATTTATAGTGGGATAGACTGTGGACAAATTTAGGACCTTGCCTTATTTCTCTATACATTTTTCCAGTGAGTTTTACTTTCCTATGACGTTTTAAAGTAGTCTTGATCAATAGTTCTTCAGGTTTCCTAAAACTCTATCAAAGTTTTTCTTTGAACTTTCACAGTTTTTCCCATTCCCTTCATGTCAAGTCTTTGTACAGGACACTGACAGCATGTGGCACAGTGCGGGTTTAAGAAAATAGAAAAATTTGACAAGTCCATGACCAAAAATGAAGTTTCAGGCCCTAAATCTATCTGCAACAGATAAAGTGTCTGAATGTCACGTAATAAAGGAATGTGGGGAAAATCCAGCAAGGACCTGACAAATAACCTTCTGTTGAATTTCCACTGTATGTTGTGGATCATTGTTGATGACAGGTTTACTGTTTTCATAGATGAGTCCACCACATGTCAAATGTTGTAATGTGTATTTGATAAAATGTTTTCTTTGTTTGTGAGAGGATTGTTTATAAATCACATTTAAATGTTTTAATGTTACAACATTTGGACGGTTCTTTAAATTGTGCACTATTCAACTAATGTACACTGCTCAAAAAATCCACAGGTGGTGGTTGTGCTTACAGCCCAACACCGTGCAGGACGTTTGGCATTTGCCAGAAAACACCAAGATTGGCTAATTCACCACTGGCGCCCTGTGCTCTTCACAGATAAAAGCAGGATCACACTGAGCACATGAGACGTGACAGAGTCTGGAGACGCCGTGGAGAACGTTCTGCTGCCTGCAACATCCTCCAGCATGACTGGTTTGGCAGTGGGTCAGTAATGGTGTGGGGTGGCATTTCTTTGGGGGCCGCACAGCCCTCCATGTGCTCACCAGAGGTAGCCTGACTGCCATTAGGTACTGAGATGAGCTCCTAAGACCCCTTGTGAGACCATATGCTGGTGCAGTTGGCCCTGGGTTCCTCCTAATGCAAGACAACACTAGACCTCATGTGGCTAGAGTGTGTCAGCAGTTCCTGCCAGATGAAGGAATTGATGCTATGGACTGGCCCGCCCGTTCCCCAGACCTGAATCCAATTGAGCACATCTGGGACATCATGTCTCGCTCCATCCACCAACGCCACATTGCACCACAGACTGTCCAGGAGTTGGCAGATGCTTTAGTCCAGGTCTGGGAGGAGATCCCTCAGGAGACCATCCACCACCTCATCAGGAGCATGCCCAGGTGTTGTAGGGAGGTCATACAGACACGTGGAGGCCACACACGCACTACTGAGCCTCATTTTGACTTGTTTTAAGGAAAGTTGGGTCAGCCTGTAGTGTGTTGTTCCACTTTAGTTTTGAGTGTGACTCCAAATCCAGACCTCCATGGGTTGATAATGTTGTCAGCACATTCAACTATGTAAAATACAAAGTATTTAATAAGAATATTTGATTCATTCACAGATCTAGGATATCTCATTTTTGTGTTCCCTTTATTTTTTTGAGCAGTATATATATATATATATATATATATATATATATATATATATATATATATATATATATGGGGAAGACGTCATATTTTTTATTTCTGGTTTTACCAAATGAACCTTTTACATTATTGTATTAAGTTATTTCTACAATGTCACCCTTGTCATCTCTGACAGAACCTGCCTAGTGTTCTTCCCTCTAGTAGTTTATTATTAGTATTTATAGAAACGGCATCATTACATTCTCATTTGTAAGTTCCTGCAGACAAAAGCATCTGCCAAAAACATAAACAATAAGAAGACAGCTGAAAACATCTAACTCTTCACATTAGCTTTATTTGCTAACTGGCTGCATGAGATTGGAAAGCTGACAGGTTTAGTCAAATTAATGGGGCTTTTGTAGAAGACTTTAAGGCTTACATACAGCACAATGAGCTGCAGTATAAAGGAATAACTAATGAAAAGCTGTTACGTTTTTAAAGTCATTCAATTAAGCCTAAAATGTAAGACTGGACCTGTTGGACAGGCTCAATAAACAAATCAGCCCTCTTAGTTCTTCTACTCAGAATTTTTAATAATTGATTGGTCCACATGATATTTTAACTGCAAAACAGACACTTGAAATAAACAAATGAGAGTACTTCTCTTCATTAATAGTGAAATATGAAGGGGAAATATCAGAGTGGATGAATCTGAACACCTTATCGACATGAAACAATACAGTAATTACAACGTAATCATCATTTGGGAGCACTTTACTTGGTTCAGTAGGTGGGGAGCACTTGAGAGTTTAAATTAATACTGCATGCTTTGAGAAGTAGAGCAGTCACACACACACACACACACACGTACACAGTTTGCATTCTGGGAGGAAACATCTGAAGGCCTACATGGCTTATTGACCTCCAAGGACAAGATGGGCGTATCCCTGTTGTTTACCTTTTTACTGCTCAGTGTGCATCATTTGGTAGGCCCATATCATTAACCAATAGGGTAGACAGACTTTGCTGAAGTGTACATATGTGGTCCAGTAGCAGCGTTTGGGTTTTATTCATGGTGGCACAAGTCTGGTCCCTCTTCCTTTAGCCTGTAACTCTGTTATGTAAACTAGACTTTAATGCAGTCTTAAAACTTCCTCCTCACTCACTGAACCTGGATGAAGATCAGCCTTGAGGATGTGCTTAAATAAGAGCTGTCTGTCTGACTGACAATACAAAGTGAAGCAGAGGAAAACAGCTTCTTTTAATAGCTTTCCTGAAAATCTATTTCGATTAGGGAAACTGGCATCCAACAAAGAAGAGAAAAGGAGCTAGATTAAGTGTTCTGCGGTAGGAAATGCATTTATATCATTAAACTCTTATCGTCTGAATCACCAGTTTTACATTTGCTGTTTTTTAATATCAGATTTCTCAGGATGAAATCAAAAAACATTTGTATGATATAAGTTCGTAGAACAAAGAATATAACAGACGATGTGTAAAGATATGAAGACATTTTTTAGCCATTTTTAGTGTGTTTCTGTGTAAATGCTTTAAAATACTACCTAACCCCCTTAGTGCCTCTATTAGGAGAAATAGCTTTTAGATCCAACAATACCGATTAGCTAACAGCTAGTCTGAGGAAAACCAAGAACAAAGTGCTCTGCTGCTATCGCAAACAGCTTCAGTCTCTGAGTTGCATAGTGGTTTATGAGGTGTTATGTTTTTAATCCTTTACATCACCAACTATGTCAAATTATATGGGTACAATTATGTGTGTGCATGTACGCATGTGTTTGTGTGTGTGACCTACACAATTTTCAGACCCCATTTTGTGTGTAAGCAAGCTTTGAAAATGAGGCCTGAGTCATGACTGTGGAATAACGTTGAATATGTGCAGCAAGTTAACTATTAAGAAAAAGTTTAGTTTACTTCTTCATTATTTTTGTAAATAACAACATGATGGACCACTGGTCTCATACTTACAAAGAAAGCAAACAAAAGCAAAGTCATTGTATTGCAGACTTGCATTTAAATTTCTTCAAACATATTTTATTACAAAATGCATCTTCAGCTTCATTAACGGACATTATTGTTGCACAGACTTAGTTACACACGCACAGATCTTTTGAGTCTTGTTTCTCCCCATTTACAAGACATATTTTGACCAGAACACCATCTGGCTATTGCTATTGCTGGGTAACTTGAATTAAATACAGACTAGTTGAATTTCTGAAATGCCCTATTCAGTATGTAAAATTAGAGTTTCTGAAATGCCCTGTAGCGACATCAATCCATGGTTTTTCTCTTAAATGAACTGTGTAACACTTTAACTTACAGACCACGCCAAGGCTGCAGAAGAGACTATGATATCTGTTCAGAGTCATGTGCTTCTTAGTTTGGTCTAAGAGCCGCTAGCTTATCCAGCAGGTGACGTCACGACTCGAGGAAGAAACTCAAGGATTCTGCAAAGACCTTTCCTATCTCTTTCTCGAATAAAGTTCATCTTTCCTGACTCGTGAAAGACTTTTACAAATATAACCTCAATGTATAATCATACTGTTTGAATCATCATATGATATAATGAATGATGAGGAAATAAATGTTGTTCCTGTTTTCATATCTTTAATTACACATTTAGGATTCATTCAAGTAATGCTAATCATCATCAGATAAACATTTACAAATAATAGTATTGTGTTTGAATGTTAATTCACACTCACATTAAGTTAATAAGATGCACACCACATTAAGCTGAGTCATCTTTAAGTGTTGATGAAACTGGTGTCTGAGGTAACTTGGTAACGCCTACTCTAAATGTGTCCAAATTTGATTTGCTCAAATTCATAAACAATTAGAATAATAAAACCTCCGGCTCGGCCAGAACACTTCAGTTCCTAAAGGAGTTCCTAAAGGAGTTCCAAAAGGAGTTCCTGCAAGCTCCTGAAACAACCAAGTCCTGACTAGGTCACCTCCTCTCAAAGGGGTGAGCCTAAGACAACAAGCTATGCTTCCTTGGTTTGGCCGGCCGGGGAAAAGCAACGCTTAATAATTAATAATATAAGGAACCATCCTCTTCTTTTTGATCGAGATCAACTATTTTTGTGAACTGCCTCTAAGCTAAACCAAATCCACCAGACGACGCAATCACCTGGAAGTCACCCAGATCATCGGTTCGTATCGGGGCCTGCTACAGCTCTATGCCTGAGGCCTTCTCTCTGACACTCTTCAGCATCGACCTCTATGACCCTTGAGTCACTGGGAACTTCCGCACACAAGGTGAAGTAGCCCTGCACGCTGGTGTCAAATGGTCTTTATTAATTTGATAACTTATTAAACCACCCAAATTTTATTTAACCCAGACATAATAGGATCTAAGACACTTAATGCTGATTAGGCAACCTCATCTAGCTTGCACTACATCAACTCATTAATTGTCTCAGCAGTAGCGGCTGGTGAATTTTTTTCTGGGTGGGGCGCATTTTTTTATTTTTATTTTTTTATGTTAGTTCTTGTGAATGGTTTTTTATCTTGCGAGGCGCTATATAAACGATCGTTATTTTCTTTATTTGTAGGTCAGTTTTTCAGATGCGCTAACCACATATCACCACTAGGGAACGCCAAATTACCATTCTTATGCGTCACACAACTTGAAATCGACGGAATTTGTTGCTAAGTTAGCAACAAAGTTGTTCCAAAAACATGCTTCATATTGACCAATATATGCAAACCTCACACACACTAAACAGGAAGAGGCTCTTTTAAAGGATAGAATCCACATTTTCTACCTCAACACCACCCAATGACTGCTAAATGAAAAGCAAAACAAAGCTATTTTTATGAAGTCAAAAGCTAAATTCTGTCTTACCTTTGCTGGTCAAAATAATCTATCTTATAGTAAAAAATCCACTTGGTTCGTAGAATCCAATGATAAAAAGATGAAACTACTAGTTTTATCCATATATAGTCAACGTTAGCATCAGCCCCACAACAACAAAGGACGGTGAACTAGCCTGTGGAGAATTTTCCGGTTCTGTCTGGGCTGGGTGAGCTGACCAATCAGCATCCTCCTCCTGATCTGAGCAGACTCCCCCGTTTGCTTGCGATTGCAACCATATGCGCCCAACAGCTCTCCTATTCCTTGTCGTTGGGGATCCAGCGCGCATGCGCCAGTTAACCCGTTTTAAGTCAATGGTAAAGTCTGCTGCGACCGCGAGAGGACACGTGACAGGAAGTATGTCGACGTTTCGGCCGTGTTAAAAGTATTAACTTTATTAAACTACAATTAAATGCAGATTACACACAGCACTTACAGCCCATAAGGTGTATAGATCGTTTAGTTTCAATTTGATGTTTTTTTAAATACATTTTGTGATTCCTCTCTTCTTCTTCCTCTTCCTGTGAGACTGGTGGGGCGGCGCCCTAGCGCCCCCTATGGACGAGCCGCCACTGTGTCTCAGTATCTTGAATAACCATCATTCATAGTAATTGTCCTGTGTCATCATTGATTGAGAAATAGTATTAAATTTATTTTTATAACTATTTTCTTGACTGTCTGAATTATTCTGAAGTGTGTGGATTACTTACAGGTAAAATAACCTAGATTAATGTTAAATTAACATTCAAACATCATTAAGATTAATAATTCATATTTATATGAATTATTACATTTTATTGATCCATCTTTAAATATGTGGCAATAGCCCTCACGCTACATATAATAAATATTCAGTATGTAAAATTTAAGAGTGAAAAAAAAAGAAGTCCTAAATGACATGAGATAATAAAAACAAACATATATCTTACTATATGGGTTAAGTACATCAAATACCTCATCTATGTGTGGATAAACATATAATGCAAACTCAAAGAAAGAAAAAATAACTGAATGCATTCATCTTCGATAATCAGGGTACATTTAAATGCTGTTATAACAGCAGGAACAATCTAAATGGATTTGTCACAACAGGACATAAACAAACAGAAAATGTCAGAGAATCTATGCTTCCATACCCCCGTTCTGTAATGTCTCTGAAATGGTATGTGCATTATCTCTGAATTACCTTCCCCTGAAAATATACAGTATCTGTTGCTCAAGGCGAAGTGGTGTCTTTACAAGCTGTTGGCAGCCAGGCACATTTTCAGCAACATTAATGGACTGTTAATATGTTGATCTGTTCATATCCACGAGGCATTTTCTTGCCAGAACAAATAGACATCAAATTCCAAGCCTGATAAAATCCTCAAATGACAAACATTCTAGATTTTCTTTTTTTGTTGCTGCAACCATTTAATTTCAAGGCGACACAGATTACAGGGTTTTAATGTTAAAATGTGTTATTCACAAGGCAGTGAAAATCATTTCTCTGCCCCTGTTTTCATCCGGCTCACATTTCTTTTTGTTTGTCCCATAAATAAATGAAGCATGTCAATCAAACTTGTAAAATTAAAACCATTTAAAGGCAGATGAATGAAATGATACACGATTCATCAAATATTATAATAGATCTCTCTCTCTCTCTCGCTCTCTCGCTCTCTCTCTCCATATATATATATATATATATATATATATATATATATATATATATATATATGTATATATATATATATACATATACTCATGATTATTTGAAAAGAAAGAAGATAATACAACTTGCACGTGCCATGTGTAGTACCTAGAGTTTCCACAAGAGGGCGGGAGGCATTTATATACTGTAACTTTATTTATTCTCTGGTGAACGTACTAACCCTGTTAAAGAGTTAGCGCTCTTAGATAAAAACAAATCCTATATGATCCATGTTAAATTTGAACTTCATTTCTTTTTTCTTTATTTTACCAAAAAAATTTTTTTCTTTGCATTGATTTTCTTAACAAATTGCAGCCCTGAATAAACCAACCAAACATCTTACTGAATAGCAATTACAATGTTGAAAGGCATTAATCTGTGTACTCAAACCTATTTCACTTTCTTTATTTCTGCCTGCTTCAACACAAAATTGTGTTGCTGTGAAACTCCAGGGAGCTAAAACAATAAAAATTCATCTTAATCCAGAGAATATTTGCTGGCAGCCTCTGAACTCCAAGCCCCACAGGGGAACAATAATTAATCAAGCTATCATTAGGTAGGTGGGGTGCTGAGGTAATACATCAAATGACAAGCTGATGATAAGAATCGATGGAAGAGATAACCTTGGCTGAGGCGCAGAGGCTGGAAAACAGGAGGAAAAAGTAGAGAAAAAGGAAAATGAGTGGGAAGGCAGACATGTGATGACTTGGTTGGAACCAATGTTGCTACAAAACGTGTTAGCCTCACAGTAGCAAAGAATAAATGAAATTTTACCCTAATTGTCACACACAGTCCCCCAAATTTACTTAAACTTGTGAAATTTGTTGTCGGCTTGCAGCTACAGCCCAACTTCATTTCCTTGAAAATGCATTTCCTCATGACTAAATAACATTTAGGCTGAATGAAATGTGTAATGAATGAAAAACATTTTGCTTTTAAGAGGGTCGAGATCGTGGACCAAGCAGAGACAGAAAGCATCAGAACTGACACTCCCTATTTACAGAGATGTCTTGTTTGGTATAATGTACTGTTTATAAGAGCTGCATCAATAAAACCTCCCAAACTTGTTTTCTTGTTGAGTTCTTGACTTTTTCCCTAAAAAGGAGTAAACTAACAGAGTTATTTGTCATTAATAAACTGGAGAAAGCAGAAACAGGACTGACCTGGAAATCCTTCTGTCTGCATTCTTCCCCCTGAACCGCCACCACATGTAACGTTGTTTCTGGTGACCTCATAAAAATAAGCATTTGGATTTGAGAAATGAGATGATGGTTGAGTCTTTCTGCCACTTCACACCATCACCTTGTACTTTGCTGTTGCCATTTCATACAAAGCAATTGCCATTTTGTACCAATGGTGTGTGAAACAGCAGCATTTCACACTCCATATAATGCACACAATATACTGACCACTGGCATGTACAAATAATAATATTCATCATTTATTTTAAAAAATCACTTTGTTATAATATTGCTGTTACAGCTAATTGTTGCATGTCACATTGATGACATTAATACATAATTCGATCATTTCTTGAAGTGCTTGTTCCTCAGTAGGGTTGCAGGGAGCCAGCTGTCACTGGATGAACTACAGGGGTACACTCTAGACAGATTGCCAGTCCATCACACCACAATATGACATACAGCCATCCACACACTGACTCACACCTAGGCCCAATTTAGAGTCACCATTTAACCAAACATGCATGGTTCTGGCCTGCAGGAGGAAACTGGAGAAGCTGGAGAAAACATATGCTTGCATGAGGCTTTTTGTTGTTGTTATTTTAGAAAATTCAAGCAACACCTGAAACTTAGATATGCGAGTTTAATTTAGACATTTTTTTCTTTATTTTGAATTTTTGTTGCTTTGAACTTTGTATGTAGCACTCAGTGCTTCTGCAGTTATCACTAATCACCCACCCCGCTCACTAGTATAACCACATAATTTTAAAAAAAGGAGAACAGGTGACATTTTGCAAAAAATAAAAAATCCACTTTAAATCATCATGTGAAACTTGTACATATCCTGTAATATGTTTGGCATTTTTGTGCTAAAATTATTGTTTTTTTTCTTAAGGTCATTGTTTCATAAAATTAAACGTTAGCAGCTACAGTTTTGATGGGAAAGTCATGACATCCATTGTTTTACAACATTATCTTTCTGTTCATGTCTATAAATGCACTGCAGACTGCTATTTTTAATTTTAAAAGACTTACTTGAATTTTTTTCTCCTCTCTTATCTCACATCCAACAGTGGCAAAAAGTTTAAGGGAGCTGGCAGCTAATGATCTAAACATAACATTTTCTATTTGATAATGACAGGTTACCTTACTGATCCTCATTTCCTACATCTACTGATGTTCTAAAAGAAAGACAAAGTGCATGGATGAAACATTTTCAGAATGCACATTCAGGATTCACAGAGCGCTGCTTACATTTCAGAGCATTAACACTGTAGGTTTGTGTTTGATGTCACATAAGCTGTCGTGAGTTGGTTCACAGAGTTGTCATAGTCCACATGCAATAATCCTGCTCTGTTTCTTTGGAGTCCATTACCTGTGTTAAAGAATACCTGAACAGTGTGAGAAAATGATAAAGAGTTCAATTCAGATTGAAAAGTTCAAGAGTTTATATGAATTTAGTCCCATGGATGGTGGTATCTAGATTTATTAAGATGCTGCCACTTTTCTTGACTCCAGACCCCTCCAGTAGGGAGACATACAAAGAATACTCAGTTTAATGTACCTCTGTCAAATCTCATGGGTGTTTAAATTAACACTTGTGTTTGGTCTGCTTCTACACTATTTGTCAGGCTATTTTTATGGGATTTTTTATGGCTGCTGTGCTTTTAGGTAGTAATGCATATATTACAATATCATTATTCATGTGGTCCAGCAGTAAAATTAACCTTTTAGTAGTACTGGTGATGACACAATGGCCTTTTAAAGCTAACATGCTGGTGACTGTATACGATCTTTTGACATTCCTACAGATGTTGTGTTCAAGCATAAAGATCTCACTTTTAAGGATGTAAGGTGAGCTTCTGGGCTCTTGTCGTCAAAGCCAGCTGGGGATGAATTGCAACAAAAATACTAAAATGTTCTTTCTGCATCATTAGTTAGTGAGAGCGTCCATTTCAATGGTAACTGAAAATATGGAAAACATTCCTAGATTTGCAAAATATTCAATTTGCTTTCAGTTTCTATTCATCTCGGTATATGATCAGAGTTTGATGTTGACAGAATCACAGTTATGCAAGTCAGCCATCCATCCATTTATCTCCGCTTATCCGGGGTTGGGTCATGGGGATTGTAGCCTAAGCAGAGAGGCCCAGACTTCCCTCTCCCCAGCCACTTGGGCCAGCTCCTCCGGGGAAATCCCAAGGTGTTCCCTGGCCAGCCAAGGTTGGACATGCCTGGAAAACCTCAGGGAGGCGTCCAGGAGGCAACCTAACCAGATGCACGAGCCACCTCAACTGGCTCCTCTGATGTGGAGGAGCAGCAGATCTACTCCGAGCCCCTCCCTGATGACAGAGCTTCTCACCCTATCTCTAAGGGAGAGCCCAGACAAGCAGCAGTGAAAATCTTGTATCCAAGATCTCATTCTTTCGGTCACTACCCAAAGCTTGTGATCATTACAATGCCTGCATCACTGTGGATGCAGCATCAATCCGCCTATCAACCCGCTCTATCTTTCCCTCATTCGTGAACAAGACCCTGGGATACCTAAACTTCTCCAATTGAGGCTTTTAAGACATTTTTACCCCCACCCCCCAGAACTTGCTAGACCAGAGGTTATCAGTCAACATGCTATATTTTGCCCAAAAGCAGAGATTTTGCTCACCACAGCTGTAGGGTTGTTGACCAACAGACTGTGATGCTAAAGGCTCGCTGTTGTTAATGACTTCACATTTACCGAACACACAGAACTGTGCACAACATCAATCTTGTCATCCACACCGACTCCCACCTAGTTAATAAGCACATGTCTCGAAAGGTCAAAATGTGCTGGTAAATATCAAAGGCAAATGTACAAGAGGTAAGTAATCTCACTACATGACACAATTAGATGTAAGGCATATTAATGTGATTGTATAGTAAAGTAAAGCACCACCTTCACTTACATAACAAATACATCAACATGGGTAGGTTTCTGAGGTTTGTTCACACAAAAATGGAACATATCTTAGAGGAAGAAGACTGGAAATCCCTTTAGATTTGCAGGAGAGGGACACTAATGGGGCTATAAGCTTCATGACAGACTGCATCAATCCAGTGGTGAGTCTCCCAACTCCTACAACATGGCTTTTAAATCAACATAAACAAGCCTTCAGGGAAGGATATATGGACACGTTCAGAGGAGTTCACAAAGCAGTTCGTGGTGGCTGAAGATAAATCTGACATTGTATAGTGCCAATTAAATGTATGAATTGAAAGAATCAAAGGTAAATAATTCAAACAGATTTTTTTATCCTTAGGTTTGATTGCTGAACCCAATGACCCCATCCCAACTGAACACCAACACACCAGATGGATCTAAGCAGCTGCTTCCCTCTGCTCCCTGCCCTCTTTTCACCCATCACTAGTCCTCAGGGCAGTTTTCCACCTGGATGGAACTGATAGGAATCATCTATTTGACTCCCCACATGTCTTTAGCCTCTGGTGAAGGTAACAGATCTGGGGCATTATTTACAAATTATAATGTTGGATCTATACTTAAAAAAACTTCACATGCAAACATTGAGGGAAAAAATATATGAATATTTGAACGACAATCATAATCTAATTTGACATGACCCCAATGTTTTTTTTACATGTTTACAATTTCTATTAAAAAGGTCAACCAGATGTGACACATCTGACAAGTAAAAATGAGCCTGCTGATGGTTAGCTAGAGTAACAACAGAGAGGAAGCTCAAAACAATGTTGTGAAGTGCTTAAGTCTCAGCTAATATGTAGAATCCATGACTTTTCCCAGTTCTGACTGTCATTACTAGTGGCTTCATCATGATATTATACAAAAGTGGTATAGGAGTATGTTTATGTTCACAGAAATCAAACTGGAAAATTTACACTTTTGAAAGATTGAAAACCAATTCATAATACTACATTCTGTGCTGAGGTCTAATATTACCTTGTCATATTGAAAGAGTGTGGTTGACGATATTTTCTATGGTCAACTATTTGATTAGAATTTAAAAAATAAAACATTTTCCTAAAATTAAAATCACCATAACCTTAAGGTTTGCTGGTATAACCAGAAATAACTAAACTGATCTTTCATCAGCATTACCTATCTTTGATTGCATATGCAGCTTTTGAAACGAGACCCATTACATAAACATGAAGCTCAAACTAATAACATCAGGGAATTTTATAGATGTGTACATATATATTTATATATATAAAGATTTTATCATGTTGCAATCTCTCTCAAATACTCAAGCCATATACTGGCACTTGGGGTATGTGGAGTGAATGACTCACTGCCACCGAGACATGAAATTGTTGCTCAGAATCAGTAATTTTGTCAGTGATTGCCATGTTCATGTAATCCAAGGTCAGGGCAGCCATCTTGAATTGTTTTGACTTCTAAAGTTAAACTGTTCTCGATGTTCATCCACTTTCTGAATCACTTTCTGAGTGTTTCATCCAAATCTGCCCAGTAATTTTTGACCTATGATATGCTTTTCTTACAGTCATAAATGGCCGACTTTATGGCAAAGTTTGAAATAAATATCTTGCATGATCGGTTTGCACAGGGTATGTTGAAAAAAGTCAAACATTCAGTAAAACTGAAAGCTATAGCCATCTGGTTGTGTTTTAAAAGGAGTTTGGTCTTTAAATATTAATCAGTTGTAGATGTATGCATATTAATTACTTTCAAAGCTTTTCATTTAAAACTGACCAGTCAGATACTTTGTTAACAGACAAGCAAATAGTGACTGCCTATTGATTTGCACCAGTGGCTCACTGACACTGCTTTTAGAATCAGAATCAGAAGGGTTTTATTGCCAGATGTGTGAAAAATCACAACATTAGGAAATTGCTGCGGTACTTGGTGCAAAAAGAAAGATAAAAATAAGAGATAAGCAAAGATAAGAAGTAATAATATACTCATGATAAAATAATTATAAAAAGTGGCAATAATTAAAGAAGCAGCTACTATAGTATACACAGTGTAGGTACTAATCATAGTGGATCAGCTTCAGGTACAAACACAACACCGGGTCATGTGACTGGGACCAAGTGACTGGAGTGGGCAGCCCTAGGATTGACATTCATGAGTCCAACAGCAGAGGGGAAGAAGCTGTTCTTGGGGCGAGAGGTTGTGGTCCGAATGGATCTGAACCTCCTGCCATTTTAGTATTTCAGGATGAACTTTTATTTGATATGAACATTTTGCAGCATTAGTTATCATGCAATGGTATTTTCTCTCTTTCGTGTCTATGTTTAGTAAATAAAGCAGGTTTTCACTCTAATAAGTTCTGACAAGTGTCCCCACTTTGCAGTATCAATCCACCTTGTATTTAGTGAGTCATGTAAACCTTAAAGAGAAGCCAGCGTAGGCAGATCAAAGCAACCATTTAACATTTCTATTTAGCTTCAACTGCAAGGTCTCGTCCTCTGGGTCTCCTGTCTGCCATTTCCTTATCCTGACAATTATTGTGCTGCTAACACTAAGCACTCGAAATTAAAGTTTGCCTGGCAAGGAGCGCTCATTCATCAACAAAGCTTGCTGAAACATGCTGCGCTTTCAAGAGTGAATAATGCCAAAGAAATGACGCTCTAAGTGGATTTTCTGCCTGTTCCCCTGCATGGCACTCACATCAGAGCACCCATTTGAAGTGTTTAGTCTTGGAACCATTAATCCCTGTAATTTCAGGTCTAGTTTGGCTTCTCTGTGAGGTACATTGGAGAACCAGTAAAACAGCGTGGAGGCCCCAGTGTTGTCCGCCAGTAATTAAAATGCCATGTGTTCTTTCTTACAAGGTGAGACAGACTGTCACACTTTAATTGTCTCCACAGAGTAAAAAAGAGGGATGAGTTGGAGAGAGGGGGGGGGGGGGGGTTGTTTTAGGTAGCATTCCTGTGATGTCTGAAGTACTGCCTGCCATGGCAGGGTTCCTTTGAAATAAAAACACACTTTTATTCGTTTGCAAAATGACCCTCACCAGAGAGGTTTGTATCATCACTTTACATTTTATCTGTTCAGTAGACTACCAGAACAAACTGTAATTAAATTTTATGTAGATGTAATGGGCCAATAATGGACAGCTTATTTGATTAAGGTGTGAGTAAAAGGATTTTTAAAGCATGTTTTTGTTTCATGAATTATTAAAATGTACACACAGAGCTTTTGTTACTGCCACAATGGCTGTTCTATGATTTTATCTGACTTTATCATATTTTTTTAATAACTAAGGTTTAAAAGGATATTTTCCCCATGCCCGTTTTCATGTACTGAATAGTTTAAGGTCAATACTCTTTACATCATAATAAACTTTTAGGGTAACTTGGGAAGCTGGTGGGGGATTCCAGAAGGGGAAAGTCAGCAACCTCTGGGCCTATCTGTACACGTCAAGTTGAATTACTTAAAGAGGGTAAGGTAAGATCCCATATTGGCTTTAGTGGACTCTATTATTCAACTTGAAATAAAAAATCCTCATCAGTAGAGCCCAGATACCTTGATTCATGATAGAAACCACTGGAAACAAGTTAGATTTTACACAACAGATATCCCACCTGATGTCAGGCACTCTGCATCATTATTTCATATAATTTCCACATTTTATTACACACAGTGCTGTTTTGCAAACACAATAGAGTGATTTGTGAAATATAATAGAGCCTATAAAAATTAAAAAAATTAAAAAGATGTGAGTCGGCAGTACATGATATCAGATATGTGAACTGGTGAAAAGTGATACTATTCAAAAAATACATCCTGAAAGAAAAACACATACAATCAAGGTGTGAGAAGCCTCTCTTTACAAAGGGCACAATGAATTAATTCTGCTTTGAAATCAATCAAAATTTTAAAATTAGCTGCTCCTGCTCTAGGTGGGAGGGGACCATTGGAAACTTAGGAATTCTTACAGAGAATCTGCTAGTGAGCAGCTTCAGTTCACAGAGAAACCATGGTGATACATGCAAAGATTCACTTACTTTTTATTCTAAAGCAAGAAAGATTATGGCCAAAGCGGAGTGTACATTGTGTGATTTTTGGACAATTTTGAATCAATTTTCCATCTTTGAGATCAGGCCGATTTTTGTGTCATGCGTCATGTAGTATACAGTAGGTAAGGAGATGCAAATAACACCTCACAACTTACTCCTGATCACGTAGTTGCATGAAAATCAAACTCTCTTACATTCTGCCTGTCCCTTGTGAGAGTAACGCATTGTTGAAGCAGTGCCACAAGCCAGATCTAGCTGAACCTGTCACACAGTGGATGCACCAACACTATGGCCCTAGCCATTTCCTTGTCCAAAGATCTCATCTCTCATCTTTTACACTTTTCTGTGCTGAAACAGTCTTGTATTTCACCAGGGAGTGTTTCTGTAATGCTGGTGAAGGTTCTCAGTCATCCAGGTCGTGGTAATCCAAAAGGGTTCAAGTGAAGGAAACTGGACTTTGGTTTCTTGAAGACATTTCGCTTCTCATCCGAGGAGCTTTGTCAATTCTGACAGGAATATGGGAGGGTCGATCTTATAAATAATGTTTCTGTAATGTTTACAAGAATGTATTTATTATATTTATTCTCACATTTGATTGGTTAGGCAACTGCAACCTCTTGGATCTCATGTTGAAAATGAGCTGAAGTATCCCATCAAGTTAAAAAAGAAAACATTCAAAAACAGATAATAAATACATGATGGTTACTGGGACATTCATTAGTTTGTCATTAAGATATCCTAAAGCTTAAACATTAGCCTATCTTATGGAATACTAAATGCTGTCCCTATCTTATTCTGAAGATGTTACCTAGGTGTTATTTTCCACTCAGGCTTGGAATATAACTTATGTGTTTACTTCTATAGTCTATAGTAATAACTACCACACAGACTGCACCCGTCTAATGCCTGGCAAGCAGATTATAGCCATCTATTCAAATAAGCATGTTACTCACACTGGATTTGAATACTGATTGTCCTTTGGTCTTATGCAGCTCCACTATAAGGACTTCATTTTACTTCAAGTGTCACAAAATGAATTAATCTTCCACTGACTGGGAGCACGACTAGAAAACAAAGACTTTTTTAGCACTGAACAAATCTTCCATTAATCCAGTCTTGCACAATCCTCAACATTAGGGCCTGTATTGTGGATTTTTTTAGATATTCCCTGGCTTCCATTCACCTGCTTCAAATTAATGGGTCATTAACACGTTTCTCCTGACCATAATGACACACTGAGGACATATGCAATCATTTGAAATGGTTGTGTTGAAGCAGGGCGGAAAGCATCTAAAACATGCAAGACAGTGGGCCCCAAGGACCAGGATCGGGGAGCACAGCTTTTATCGACCACAGTAGAGAATCAGAGCACTAACAAATAGGTGGGTTAAGGTCTGCAGGGTGAAGAATTGTAATGGAACAGTGTGACAGTGTGGATGTCTTCATTTTCTCAATATTGAAGTTTAAAAAATGGGACCCATCCTTGGCACCTGGGTGTACATTGAGCTGTCTGAATAGAAGTTATTACCTGCTCTGAGACAGCCGAGGAGGCCTTGGGGATTTGGTCATCAATTAATCACAAAATCCCCAAAAGGTACTATTCATCAAAATGTAATGGTTCTTTTGCAGATGAATATGTTCACTTACAAAAAAGAACATACATCCCAAGAATCAGTTGGAACATGTTTGGCCTCAGTGATCGATGCCACTGCGGAGACATGCAACAATGAGTGCAACAAAATTACAGGATAAACCATCACCAGGTTCAACGAAAGGCTGAAGAACTGGGTGTTCTGGAGGTTGTTCAAGTGTGTATTCTATACAAACTGTCTACCTGTCACTTGTTTTTGTAGTGCCTATATTATGATTTCAAGAGAACATGCAAACAAATTCATTGTTAGCTGTAGAAATGTGATTTAAGAGAATAGTAAAAAAAAACACACCAAAAAACAGCAGTGGTTTAAAACTCCCATGAGCCATAAAATTTTAAATAAGTCATGTCTGGTATTTCAAATATGTTGACTTGTTTTTGTCATTCAGGTAAATAATTACAATTTCAGTATTGTGTTGCTAGATACATTTGTGAGTTGCATGGTAGATCAATTGGTAGCAACTGTTGCAAGAAGGTTGCGGCTTCAACACCTGGCTGAGGTCTTTCTGTGCATGTTTTCACATTTTCCCCATACTTGCACAAGTTTTTTTCCAAGTACTGATTTTCTTTCCACAGACCGTAAACATGCACATTAAGTGTTAACTGGCTATTCTAAACTGTCACAAGGGATAAGTGTGTGTCAGTGGTTGTGTGTCTCATATGATATGTGTGACCCCTGGTTGGGAAACTGAATGATTTAGGACACTGTCACTTAACATTCATGGACTCACCCATCTTGACTCGCAGCATGGAAGGCTGTTGTTGGTTTAACTCCACCACACAGCAGAACTCCTTCAGAATTGTGTTATTTGTGGAGACAAAACACCAATGTTGCAAAGCAAATGAAGTCAGTGATAGAGTCGCATTGCTGTTAGCCAATCAGAGGTGAGATGTCCAAATATCAGGAAATAAGACTCCAAATCCTGCTGTGTTCAGCCCAACTTTATTCTGGCTCAATTCTAGTTCCTGAAACTGATGCATCTGAGCTTTTTTTCCCCCAGAGTACGACTTACAAGGCATTCATTCCTACTGGAAACCACTGCAAATGTATTAAAAAATATAAGTAAAGTTGATCTTTAAATTATATTTTTGTTAGTAAGATTTTATTTACCCTATTTTATTGTATGCTAGTTTTATTTTATTTATTTTTTTGGCTGTTTTATTTATTCTAGGTTCTATCAGCTTTATTGTTGATTCTGTTTTTTTTTTTTATCATTTGTTCTGTGTACAGCACTTTGGTCCTGTGGGTGTTTAATTGCTATATAAATAAAGTTGGTATGGTATGATATAAATCAAAGGTTTTCCTTCATAATCAGTCATTGTTACCCTTTAATGCCACTCCAGCTACACCTGTGAGTTAAATGTGGAACAGCAGGAAATCCAGAAGAGCTGCATGAAGGGGAAACAGGAGGCTCCATGGACCAGTGTTTCCCTGTGTGAACGCTGTAGACCTGGAAGGAACCCCACTGCTGAAGATTAGCTAATCAAGCCATTGGCAGAAAGATCTGATGTGGGAGGTAAAGTCTTTTTTGATTAGGAGGCTTTCTAACTGAGAAAACTCACCTGGTGGAATCTTGGCAGCAGCATGATAAGACCTGGTGAAATAAGAACTAAAAAATACTGTGAAAGGTTGCAATCAAAGACTGGAATGTCAGTGTTTCTTTTTTCATTCACTTGTAGCCTACTGTGAGAAAACAGGGCTATTCCTGCATTGCATCAAACTTTCTTTTCTTGTATGTTTGAAGTCTCTCTTTCTTCTTTGCTACTGGCCTGATTTGTGTGCAGACAGATACAGTTTATCAAAAGAAAAATACAAAATTAACTTCAATGTCCAATCATCCCGTTAATGTTAACATAACAAATATATTACTGTGGAACTAAATGGTGGACTAACCAGGCTGACTGACTCTCTTGCCATGCTGTTTATTACAGACACACTGACCTGGCTTTAACGCTTTGGTTCTACAGTCATTCAACACATCTGTATTAAAAGTAAACATTTGTGTTTGGTCCAATAATTCAAGTATCTTTATTGTTTTTAAAGTTTAAACCCAAATCAGCTTTTGTTGTTTTTTATATGTTATCAGGGCCAGCCCAAGCTTTAGTGAGGCCCTAAGCAGGTTTTCCTTTTGGGTCTCCCATACCAGCTGAAGTCCACACCAGATGATTCATCATCTATGTGTATAACAAACCCACTATCATTAGTGTCTTTTGTAATTAAGAATTTAGATGTTTTTTAAGCAATTTTAGCAAACTTAATTTTTAATTGTTAATTTCCATGACTCCATCAACAATTGTCACTGTGTGATTAACTGAACCCTAGAAACAATGTGATTTCATGCACTAGGAACATCTGAACAAACAGAAGATGGCAATAGAGAGGAAACTATATTTTGGTCTGCTGGAAATGGTTTGAGTAAGAGCAGATTTGTGTCAATGCAGGATATATTTAACCAATCAAAATACATAAAAATCTGTTCAATATCAAATTGGTGCTTTCTATACTAAATTTGTAAATAGTGCCAACAAAAGTAGGTAAAATATTCATTAGTTACAATGTTTACATTAATCAATGAATAAATGTCTAGAAGTTTGATTTTACTTCTGCCATGTTGTATTTTGAGGTAAGCAAAATTAAATACAATTTACTGTAAATTACCTGCAAAATGCTCTTGCTGCTGAGGGTCTCTTGGTAGTTTTATTTTAAATAAAGTGCATCTGCTTGCTAATCTGTAGCACTTGAAGACAGATGTGGATGCAAACTTACAGGTCAGAAGTCCGAACCCTCTCCGACAACATTATCCATCATTCCCAGAGAAGCGTTTTTGAACTGATGTAACTGAGCAGTAGACACAGACCATTTAACTTCTTCAGATAGACGAATTCATTGCCTGAAGGAGCTTTGAAAAGACCAGAATCAAAGCCTACACTGACAGACCTTTTTCTTTGCTGAAACCATGCAACTAATTAGAATCAAACTTAACATGCCCCTACTTTGTTGCAGGTTTTGCTCTTGTGACCAAGTTAGTAAAATAAAAATGTTCAGTCTCTAGAAACTGACAGTGAGGGTAGAAGAAGGTTTTACAGCGGTTAAATTTATCTTTGATTTTCCAAAATGATCCTTTTAATTTTTTTGTTGGTTTTGCACCACACAACCCAGGTTTATGAGGCTTTCATCTGAAATGTTTTGTAGCTGATAATCATGTCTGTCTTTATTTGTGTTTGTTTTTTATTTGAGTGAAAGTTTATCTGTAAAAAACTGGTGAAATATCTTGTTTCTCTATGAATTTCAGATGAACTTCACAGTATTATGTGTGTACAGTTCTTTTCTACTCTGTTATTTGAGAGGCTTTGGCACAATGAGTTTTCTTTTATCATCCTAAACTAAACGTGGAGTATTCCTTCTTATCTAATCTCTTTTTTCTCTTTCCAACATTGTCAAAATTGATTCTATTCTCCCTTTTTTTCTTAGCTGCACTCACACTGTATCATGTTGCCTGTTTTTGTATCATCCTGTAGTCTTCTTTAAATATCATGATAATTCTGTCCCTTTGCCTTTCACACGTTTTAATGCAGTCCACCAATTTCCACATCCTCTGTTTTGTATAAGACATAAGCATCAGAATAGATTACAAAAATCAAAATGTTCCTCTGTATAGATGAGGGTTTGTGATTGATAATGTTCAAAATGAAATGCAGTGTTGTTGCAGGAATAACACATGCACTCGTGGCCAAAAGTTTTGAGAATTATGGGAAATTGGAAAAGTTGCTGCTTAAGTTTTTATAATAGCAATTTGCATATACTCCAGAATGTTATGAAGAGTGATCAGATGAATTGCATAGTCCTTCTTTGCCATGGACATTAACTTAATCCCCCAAAAACTGTCCACTGCATTTTATTGCTGTCATTAAAGGACCTGCTGAGATCAATTCAGTAATGGTCTTGTTAACTCAAAGCTGGAGATCATTATGTCAGGCTGATTGGGTTAGAATGGCAGACTTGACATGTTAAAAGGAGGGTGATGCTTGAACTCATTGTTCTTCCATTGTTAACCATGGTGACCTGCAAAGGATATTGTGGCTACTAAGATTGCACCTAAATCAACAATTTATAGGACCATCAAGAACTTCAAAGAAAGAGGTTCAATTCTTGTTAAGAAGGCTTCAGGGCATCCAAGAAAGTCCAGCAAGCGCCAGGATCGTCTCCTAACGAGGATTCGGCTGTGGGATTGGACTGCCACCAGTGCAGAGCTTGCTCAACAATGGCAGCAGGCAGGTGTGAGCGCATGTGCAGGCACAGTGAGGCAAAGACTTTTGGAAGATGGCCTGGTGTCAAGAAGGGCAGCAAAGAAGCCACTTCTCTCCAAAAAGTATGGCGAATGGACTGCTGAGGACTGGGGAAAAGTCATATTCTCCGATTGTTTGGGGCATCTGGAAAAAGGCTTGTCCGGAGAAGAAAAGGTGAGCGCTACCATCAGTCCTGTGTCATGCCAACAGTAAAGCATCCTGGGACCATTCATGTGTGGGGTTGCTTCTCATCCAAGGGAGTGGGTTCACTCACAATTTTGCCCCAAAACACAGCCATGAATAAAGAATGGTACCAAAACACCATCCGACAGCAACTTCTTCCAACAATCCAACAACAGTTTGGTGAAGAACAATGCATTTTTCAGCACAATGGAGCACCGTGCCATAAGGCAAAAGTGATAACTCAGTGGCTCGGGGACCAAAACGTTGAAATTTTGAGTCCATGGCCTGGAAACTCCCCAGATCTTAATCCCATTGAGAACTTGTGGTCAATCCTCAAGAGGCGGGTGGACGAACAAAAACCCACCAATTCTGACAAACACCAAGAAGTGATGATGAAAGAATGGGTTGCTATCAGTCAGGATTTGGCCCAGAAGTTGATTGAGAGCATGCCCAGTTGAACTGCAGAGGTCCTGAAAAAGAAGGGCCAACACTGCAAATACTGACTCTTTGCATAAATGTCATGTAAATGTTGATATGAAGTGCTTGTAATTATATTTCAGTCCATCACAGAAACAACTGAAACAAAGATCTAAAAGCAGTTTAGCAGCAAACTTTGTGAAAACTAATATTTGTGCCATTCTTAAAACTTTTGGCCACTACTGTACATACTGAATGTCTTTCGGATAAGTGAGGTTTTATAGAAACTATAAATTGCAGAAAGTCACCACTGTGGCAGTTGCGTAATTATTCAATTTTCAGAGAAAAAAATTAGCAACCTTGTTCTGCCATCTGTTTAAGGCAAAGATCCAGCCATTGCTTTATGAATACCGCTACATCCTCACAAGGGTCGGGTCACAGGATTGTAGGGTCAGTGGGGGACACCCAAGACAGGCTGCCAGTTCATCACAGACACACATGGAGACAAGCAACCATTTACTCACACCTAGGGACAATTTTGAATCTCAAATCAGCCTAACATGCATGTTTCACATTTGTGGGAGGAAGCACAGAGAAAACCCACTCGTTCATGGGCAGAACATGCAAACTCCACTCAGAAAGGCTACAACTGGGATTTGAACCTGTGACCTTCTTACTGCCACGAAACACTGCTACCAACTGGACCACCATGCAGCCCCTGAGGCAAACATGCAAAACCAAAAGTAATTCTGCAGTAACTACATTAACATAAGGCTGAAGCAGGAAGAGGGTGTAAATTCAACCAGATTTTTATGGGCTTTACAATTCTGACAATATTTTAAAAGGTAACCCTTTATTAATGATACTTAGTGGATTATTAAGCATTAATAAATTATTAAATAAACTATTAACAACTGCTTAATATTAATGTTAATATTAAGTAATGCATTACTAGCAGACATACCCTGGCCCTTTGTCCTAACCTTAAGGACACTTATTAGTTAACAATATCAGGAACGTTAATAAAAGGATCCTTAATTTATTAATGCTTAATAATGCACTAAGTAACGTTAACTCATTAACTGCCAGCCGTTTTCTGATCAGAAAGCCCCTGACTGCCAGCGTTTTTGAGCGTTTTTACTGTTTTTTGAAGAGTCACAGAACATTGTGCTCTATGATCATGTAAACACCAAAATACCAAAAGAAAGAGTAGACTCACTTCTTACACCAGGAAGAATCACCGTATTTCTAGCGTTATCCGTTCTTTCACAATCTGGTGCCCAAGCGCTGCTGCAGAAACATTTCCGGTTTGGCGCATTGATTTTTTTCACAGCAGCGGCCCAAAACAAACTCGTAATCCATTGATTTTCCGCTTCCTGATCATGTGATGTGTGACACACGGATGAAGATCTGCTTTAGACACGTGATGTTTGTTCTCACGGTGCGGGGACTCGCTCCGACGCCCGCCCCTTAAAAAAATGGAAATGACGACTATAGTCGTCATTGGCAGCGAGCGGTTGGATGTGAAAAGATGACTATAGTCATCAATGGCAGTGAATGAGTTAATAAAGGGATTTTTATTGTAAAGTGTTACCTTTAAAAAAAGCCAAATCAAAATATTATATGTATGTATAGGTGTCTTACAGAGTGGATACTTTGCTTTTGCCTTGCATTTCATAGGAAAATCATGCATATTTAATATCAATCAACTATATTTTTAATTAAGGGAAGTCAATTTTGTGATCCACATTAAAATTCAATTGTGTGCAGCTCCACTTCCTAAAAGACAAGCTATGTAAATTTAGAAGATTCTGTGGCACTCCCACACAACAGAAAATTGGTCTGCTCCAATCAGCCAAAGTTTCACTGCTAGAAGCTGCAGATTGCTAGTGCCATACTTACTTGCAGTGCTTGCTCTGCAAGACAGGAAAGAGAACAGAAAATGGATGTTTTATAAAAGACGAGAGTTTACAACCTAGAGGACAGTAAAGTGGCAGACATGATGTGATATTTACATCTGGTAGAACATTGAACCAGCTTGTTGGTTTGAAAGAGAAAGATTGATTGGCTAAAGGAGAACAGAAGCAGAGGAAGAGTCTGCAGTACAACAAGGACAAAGTTCTAAAGCAGAAAGCTCTTTCGGGTCTTAAAAGGGTTTCACTAAACTGAATGGGCTGACTCATCGCTGGTAGTTAAATCAGGACTACTGGGCAGGTCTTAGGTAAGGGCTGGCTGAATTGTAGTGTTTTGCTGTAAAATGTTGGGGTTCACCTTAAGAAATAAATTCATTGCTTTTATTTTAGTTAAGAAAAGTTAACAGGAAAACAAAGCTTAACAGCTCCCCACGGGGCCCATCGTCATTGTGACCACCCACTGCTAACACTAGCAGTGGATTGCTAATTAAGCTACACTACAGCAGGAATAAAGATGTCTCGTGGTGTCCATATGACTTGCTTGATATCTAAAAAATATTTAAAATGTCACTGTCAACTCTTTCATCAGAAACACAGACTGCAGAAAGACACACACACACACACACACACACACACACACACACACACACACACACACACACACACACACACACAGCAGATCCTCAGGCTCAGGCAGGACATGAGATATCCAGGTAAGCATTATGGGTGCCATCTGTTGGAGATACCAGGGGCTGCTGATTCAACATTTAGAAACATTGTGTGAGAAAGAAGTGACAGTTCTGTAAGTCTTACAGAAGGTAGGAGGCCTGCTAAGTTGGGCTTTGCCATAAGGCACTCATTTGGGGTGGTGGTGACTGGGCTGGTTGAGAAGGAGAGGAAAGAGGAATCTGACAGAGATGTGGCCACATTGGTTTGAGATCATGTTTTGTATGGTTGGAGAAACAAAGACAAACCTGATACGAATTATGGCATTCTGATCAGGACTACATAGGGGGTTGAAGGTACCCACAGCAGATTGGGTGTGTTATGTGTGCCACGTTCAAAGTCACTTAAATCACCTTTATTCCCCATTCTGAAGCTTAGTTTGAACTGCAGCAGATCGTCTTGACAGTGTCAACATGCCTAAATGCATTGAGTTGCCACCATGTGATTGGCTGATTAGTAATTTGCATTAATGAGCAGTTGAACAGGTGTACCCAATAAAGTGGCCAGAGGTTAACAGCGCTCTTGTCCTTTTGCAAAGATAGTGGGATAAAGCAGAGGGTCTTCTTGTTAACTTCATTAGATGTTCCAGCTTCAGAAATCACCTGGTGAGCCAGTATCTCACTAGATTGTGACGGCTGACAACAAATTGCTATTGTAATCATTTGTCATGGAGATTCAAACATTTCTGAAAATGTTTGCAAGGGTTTGCTGTTCTACCAATGGACTTTTAAACATATTCAGAAGGAACAAATTGCAAAAAAATAAGTTCTCTCAAAATAAAGTTGTTACATTCATCAGAAACCTGTATAAATCATTTTACCATTGCTATTCACCTCAGCATCAGCAGCCGGTAAATGCAGAAAATGTAAGACATGTTTGGGAGGGGTTGGCAACCAAAATATCAGGGTATTGTGGAGGTAGGAGCCAAATGCATTTAAAGTTAATAAAGCAAACTGGAAAACAGTTTAGCTTAAAACATTTTCTTTCATGCCTCCTAACAACGTTCTAACATAGTAGAATTATAAATATTATGTGGAGATAAAAAATAAATAATTAAAAAAAGTGGTTCGCTCGCATTTGTCTAAAAACCTCCTCCAACGCGTTTCGGACTGAAAGCAACTATTGGACCATCTGGTTGTCGGTCTCACTGAACCACCGCACTTCCCTGGGTCCTCCACTCATTACACACTCACGTATTTAGCAACAGAACACCACTGGTGTGAGAGTTTCTCTGCTCAATAATATCAGAGAAGGAGAAACAGCCGGCTGCTACCACTTCAACTTTAGGATGAAATTAGATAAATTTAAATCACTAACCCCTACTTCACACTGGAAGCATCAGCGGCGCAGAACGTCAGCAGAACGTCAGCAGAACGTCACTGCTTCAAATAGAATCTATTATAGTCTATGGGGGTGGTTCAAACCAGCCACGACATGGAAATTTTCAGGTGTGTCCCAGAAGCGGCGTGGTGCGCCGCTAAAACATGGCACTGGGTTCTATTTTGTCGCGAGTCGCTTCTGGGACATGTCAATTTCTGCAGTTAACATATAGGGCTAGACAGGAAATCAAACAGTTTCAGTGTAAAACCGCCAGTAATTTTCAAAATACAAGTCTATTGCAGCAATATAATGTCATATCTATGTAGATTACATCTATACGTGTGACCTAACAGCTTTTTTACTTACTGCATTGTTCGAGAAGTGCAACAGTGTTTTTAATGGGTTTCATCCTGGCAGTGGAGAGGAACAACATTATGTATGACATCAAATAGCGATGTCAAACGTGATTTCATTCTTCATCTTCTTTATGGTTTCATTGAGGATTGGCATAAATAATCCGTGACCTTTGAAGTCTCGAGGGATCTTGCAAGTCCAGCTAGGAGCACGGCGGAGAAGCCACATTGTGGCAGACTCTCCCAGTGTGTACTGGAGTGCAGCAAAGCTCGGCGCCGTTGATGCTTCCAGTGTGAAGTAGGGGTGACAATTTTTTGTAGCAGTTTAATTACAGTTGCACAAATGTAACAATAAGTTTTTCTCCACGTGACCCAGTTGTATAAAAAATATATCTTGCACAAATGTCCTATGTACCAATGAAGCTTAATACTAAGTGACAAGTTGAATTTAATTTTTATTCAATGGGACTTTGGCTTTACGGCCTGCCCATGACTGAAGAAAGGTTTTGTTTTTTTCTGACTGTAAAAAATAAGATAAAAGTGGAACTTCTTTCCTGAAATAAAGAAGTAACAGACAATTGTATTTTGTTGGAATTTGTACAGCATGGTATACATCTATTCTCATCTGTTCAAAGGTTGGCCACTTTGGTTTCCTTATATAACAACAAATTAATTTGTGTGTTATTTCATTTCCGTAAAAAATATCCCAGTTTGAAAAATTACTGTACTCACGAGACCTTCAGGTATACTGGACGCTGAAAGTTTGCTCTTCCCACTGAGACTTGAAATGTCCTTTTCCACAGCAAAATCCATTTTCATGAAGTGTGAATTGGGATCGTGCATTGTGATGCAACAGCAGGCTGGAGAAAACAACGCGGCCAATTGTCTTCCTCCTGCTAGTCCCATGTGAGCATGTTCATTCTTCAGTCAGGGCTTATACCATCTCGTCTACGTCTGGCCCCTGGGCCTAGAGCCACCGGTGCTTATAGGCCCGAAGCCTTACTTCACCCTATTTCTCTTCATGCCTCTGAAGACCAGAGTCCTCCATTTGTCATTGGTAAACATGCAGAAGAGCTGGTGTGTGCCTCACATGACAAAGAGAGGGGGGAGAAACAAAGAGGACACAAATATCAGCTTGTTTTTCAGAAATGTGTCTGTGCAACGCCAGAAATACCCCTCCCAGGAAGCAAAATGTAGATTTTAGGTTTTCTTCCTATAAAAGACATTCGGTAAAAGAGAGACATATTTTCTTTCATAAAATGCATTTTCATTATTTTAGTTCCTTTCTTTAATTGTTTGAATCATGATGTAGGACAAGAAGAAGCTAAAGTGACTTCATCAGTCTGTCATATTATACATTGCAGGTGGAATTCCACCTAATATGCTAAAGATATTTATATTTTAAATACTGGAACTGAAAGGACTATGGATTATTGTCTGCCATGGGACGATGGCAGGGCGAAGGGAGGAGAGGGTGAGAAATCAAGGTGTGGAGGAGTGAAGGAGAGATCCTGATGAAATTACAGGGCAGACTGATTGATCTCAGTAGATGCATGTTTCTGTGGAGGGCTGCAGTTAAAACTGATGCATCTAGATTAGTGTCAGAGGAGCCGCTGAAGGACAATGAAAGCCATTGCCAGGAGATGTGACCTTCTCAGCATATGAAGCCCGCAGAGCACCAGACTGCGCTTTATGGCAGTAAACCAGAAGCTGCAGGAAATTCTGGCACTGATGGAAAGCCAAAAAGTAAAAGAATGAAAGAGAAGTAAAGAAATGATGAAATAGTAGTTTCATTTAAAAATTGTGTTTCTGAACTACATTGAATTGTCAGATAGTAGTCAGTTCTTTGTGCAGTCTATGAAACAACTCTTTGCACAAGAATAAGTGTATTCAAAGAAATACAATGTCATTTGGGGGGTGACTAGCCTGTGACATCAGCATGTTTTAATTTTGAGCATTGCCATCACCAACCTAATATATTGTTGTTATATATGACAAAACATTGCTCCATAGAGTATCTTTCCACATTTATGCAACGTTGCAAACCATCATCTCAGCTGTTATTACAGTATTCAAAGGAAAGCTAGTGGAGTTTACAGAATTGTTGGACAACTTTGGGAAGTTTTGACCAACTCAAAGGTGATCCTGGAGTGTCAATAACATTATGAAAGTTTCCAATAGTCCCTTATACAGAGTATTATAGCAGCTTTTTAAATCAGCTCATTTATCCCCAACAGTTTGCAAAACAGGAATATTCTATATAACACTGCTACAGTCAGCTCCAGAATTATTGAGCAAGGTAATGTGTCGCCAGGGCTGTCCAGTTTTTTACAGGAATATTTTGTAAGTTTGACATTTATTTCTGTGTAGAAATGAAAATCACTTTAAATAGACAGCAATATCTTTTTAATCGATTTATTTTTTTGTGGTTCTTCATTATACACAGAGCAAAAAGAGGTTGTTTTTACCTTTGCCGACATGTTTTGGCATCTACTGCTTAAACGGAAGTGACGCCACCAACATCCGGAGGTTGCTCTGACGAAGGCAGCAGTAGATGCTGAAACATGTCGGCAAAGTTAAAAACAACCTCTTTTTGCTCTGTGTATAATGAAGAACCACAAAAAATTTAATTGGATAAAAAACACAGAACGAACGTAACAAAGAATATCTTTTTAATTCCCAACACATCCTGTATGGCCCTACTGGAATTTCAGCCTAACTAGAGCTCATCCATGGCATTTTCCTTAATTGTCAGATTCTTTTTTTAACTATGAACTTAATTTTTCAGAACTTCTTTTTATGTAACCTTAAATTGCCAATTGGGGATGAATACAAGGATTTTAATTGAATTTTCTTAGGTCCACATCAATTTCTCCTACCATCTCTCCTTAGTCTCATTACATGTTTCTACCAAGGTCATTGGTAATAAAAACAACAAACAAAGGAAACTAGCAATTTTTACATTTTGACTCTAGCTGAAAAATACATTTATACCCATTTATCTTTGGGTCATTGGCCTGAGTCTAATAAACGTGCTTTTTCTCCTAAATTTCTCCAGTGATCCAATCACTCATTAGCTACTCCTTTTCCAGATCTGGTGACTTCTGGCTCCAAAATCACAAAGATGCTAAAGAATTTCAAACTGTTATTTAAAAATAAAACACAATGGATGATTTCAAGGTGACTCCATTTGCGATTCATTTACATTCTGGTAGTTTGCATAGGTTATAGGAAACAGTTAAAAATGGCACCAGCAACAATGACAGCTGTGAAAAACATTTTACATAGAAGAGCTGACATTTGTAAGATGCAAAACATATGTAGTTGTTGAACAGAAATTGTGTGACAGACCTGTCTTAAACTATATCAAGGTCTGATCTGCACTGACAGTCCTCTGCTCTGAGCGCAGTAGTGTGCAGAAAAACAGCATGACAAACCTCTGTGTGAGTGTGTTATCCTGTGCATCAGTGACAATCATAGAAATGTTTGGGGAAGTCATTTGCATGAAATGGTGTTTCATAACTAAAAAGGAAAGCATTCCATCAAACCACATTTGGTGTTATTGTTCTAAGCTAAGCTCGTCTAATGTTGAGAAAGAATAGAATTACAGTTGTTTTGCTCTAATCTTGTCTCACTAGCCTCCTGTTTGTCTTCGTTTAAGGATACTGGTTGAAGTTTAAAACGTTTTTGGGGAATATTCAGTTTTAGTAAGATTTTAATAAATATTTAAAGCCATACTGTGCAACTTATTCATATTTTTAAATAATTTTCTTGAGGGTTAAAACGAGGGTTAATGAAATGTCACTCAAACCCCCACCGCCCTCTGTGGCCAGAATTCGCAACTTCAGAGTATCCGGTCCAGCCCCTGTTGGACTTAGTAAAATGGAGCTGAGATACTTGGTGCTGCAGTTTACTTCCAGCATGTTTTCTGCATGTTTTAGAACACAGCTGATTTGTTTGATTTAATGATGAACCGCTCCTGTAGACACCAATGAAGGCTGAGGAGACATTTCAGCATTTAGATTAAGGTGTTAAAAAGACAAACGCACAGCGAGGAGAAAAGTTTCACTTTTGCTTTCGCTAACAAACACTGCAGGGTGCTAAAAACAAGCCAAACTGCCACATGTTGCTCTAAAAACAATGCTTGTTCTTTTTACATTTAGTATGAGGTCCTGCTAATCCGTAAGTTAGCAAAATAAGAAATGCCACACCAAAAAAAGAAAAGTTCAGTTGTCAGAAGGATAAAGCAATTACTCTCAAATACTAACACATTAAACTTTAGCTGAATATCAGTGAAACTGGCAGCGTTTTAGCCTTTTCGGTATTTTCTAACACTGATTAGTTTGAGGACATCTTGAATTGTGTCGACTCTGAAAGATAAACATTAAATAATTACCTTCTGAAAAATGTAAACAAAATCCATCTAACTGCTTAAACATTCACAAAGTGGCGTTTTTAAAATTGCGACTGAAAGACTGAAAGACAATCCTAATCTAAGAGACTCAAGACTGTTAGCCCACTTAAACTCATTTATGAGCTCCAACAGTGATGTACAGGATTCTCCCTTCTTGCATGCAGTCTGACAGGGACTCCTGGTCTGCTGATTTAAATTATAACAATGCTTACAAAAGATACAGAAAAGCTTAGGTTATCAAAGCCTGTATCAGAGGCTACTTTGATCATTCACAAGCTTTATCACACCACAGGGCAGATAGCATGCATGTTTGTGCAACAGCAAGGGCAACCTCTGGTAGCTCTGAAAATGTAATATTTATTAAGGCATTGGTTTCTCTACTGTGAAATGCTTTTAAGCCATGCGGTTGTGAACGCTTTGCAAAGGGGAAGTGATTAGTGAGAATGGAGACAATGTGCTGATTCAGTGCTTTGTATGTGGTTCTCCTGATAGTAAAACCATAGCCCCACTTCCTCTCCCTACTCCACCAAGTGGCTTACACAGTTGGAACAGCCAATTAGTTTCAGTGGAAGTCGTTGATAAAAGCCACAAATACAGCATGACTAATTATGAGCTGTGGTATTATGCTTGTGTGTGTGTCGTACTCAAGTACAGTATAATCATGCTTCATCATTTGTTAAGTATCTCTTTAGGTGAGTATTAGTAGTTATCCAATTGTATTTTCTTGTGAGCATAGGGATGTTATCAGAAATCTTTTAGAAGTACATTCAATTTGAATATCTTTCTAGGGATTCTTTGACAACTCTAAAAATAAAAATTTGAAAGTACAAGCTATAGGACAATCCTTAGCTTGCAATCAAAGTGGTTCCTTTAAGAAAAGTCACATTTCACAAGATAAAGGCCTAAGACTATCCAGCCTTCCTTTAATTCTCACCTCCTTGCTCTATTTGAAGCAAGATATTTGATGTACAAGTGATAATCCGTCACTCAACATAAGCTGCTGTTTTTTAAGAGTCCTCTCTCTGCCCTCCTCTCACTTGCATTGAACATTTCTTTGCTCATTTTTGCTGAGATCCCCAGGCTGATGTCTACAGCTGATAAAGTCTGATCCGCAGTAATTACAATGGAGAAGGGAATTGGATGTGTCTCTGGATCTAAACTGTGATTTGTAGTTTTCTCATCCCTCGTGCTCCGCCTTTTCTGGTGATAAGATTCATTACAATGCTTGATACACATGCCCTTTTGTCCAAAGCAATGCTCTAATTTTAAAGAGACTATATCATGACAAATCCACTTATTAGAGCTTGTGACCATGTTGTATTGTTATTTCCTCATCAAAAACAATCCCAGCAGTTTTTTGGCTTCACGCATGCATTCTTCTCTCTGAGCTTCAGGCTTTTATCAGGTCTGCAAGGCCACTTGGCAAACGTGGAGTTGGACAGTTCAGTGGCCAGGCCACCAGGACATTTCCCAGTGCTCCCAATGGCCAGTTCACCGATGGTGTGCGTGTTGTAAAAGTTGCTTTCTTCATGGTCTATGATACTTTGCTGGGAATCAGGTGTTATGTTATGAAATGGGTGAAATTCACATAGGTAGAGGTGGGATTTCATCAAAACCAATCGTCTTATTTCTGGGTTGATCTAGTGTGTCAATAAAATAACATACTTCAGAACAAATGATGTCTCCATTGTGTCAACGGTAATATAAAAAGGAATACTATTTTTTTTAGAGTTGGTGGTAATTGTATCTCAGAGAAGAAGCTTCTACTGGACTGTTGCCTTCAAAAAACAGGGCAGGGATGTCAGGAAAGATAAAATCCATCATCTCTTACAGTGATGATTGTCATAATTTTTGGTAAAATAAATTGTTAAAATGAAACAACAGAGAAAAACCTTGAAGTTTCAAATATTTCAATAAAAAGAGCTTCACATCCACACATTAACAAACAGAAACCAAAGCTGTGGGATCATTTTAGTAATTATTTTTGTAAGCTTTTACTTTTTCATGTTGTTATTGTTAAAGCTCTGGCAGGGTAAAACAAAATAACCCTGCTGGTGATTCTAGGGGTTGATACCTCCAGTCATATGTGTTTAGTCAGTTCCTCGTTTCAGAATAAAGATTATTTTAATGTTATTTCTGTGATTGGAGTCTAAAAAGTGAAGAAGAAAAAAAAAACAACTTATAGATAAAAGCTACTGCACTCACAGATGGTTCTAACAGTAAATGGGTGTTAGTAGCTAGCAAACATGTCATGCTTTAGTGAAGACATAACTGCAGGGAGAAGAAGGAGTTTCACTAAATGCTTAACACCTTCAGGAACATAAAACACATGAATCAGGGTGTTGAAGTTTGATGTAATGTTTTTGGTTTTTTTACACAGATCTGTCATGTCATTGAGGACAATGTTTGTTGTGCTCAGCTGCTTTTTAAAACCATTGTTATTGTATAATCCACCAATATCTAAACTTTTAGAAACAAAAAACTGAAAAAAAATATAATAATAATAATAATAATAGAATAGGGCAGAAATACCATTGATGCATGGCTATAAATTTTATTTATTGCTATATTTCTATTGTATTTCACATAATTCAGAACTACTATTTTAAAAGTGTGAATAATGTAAGACTGAGTTATTATTTATAAAAACAAATAATCAAAAATATTTTAGGAAAATATTCAGTTCTAATATTGTCATACTTGTCTGTCTTGTATGTCTGTGTCTCTGTATCATTCTGCTCTTTCTACCAATTTCTGCCTTTCCCAGGATCCACTGATTACCCTTTTGTGCGTTCGTACTGTGTGTAGCTTCAAAATCCATTATTTTGTTCTTTTTCTAACACAGCTTAGTAAAAGGATGTTTTTTGTTACCTGACATGTTTCAGCTAGGAAACTCTAGCCTTTATCAGAGTAGCTGGTGTTGGTGGCGTCACTTCCTTTTATCCGCGGGCAGCAGAGCAGTCAAATTAAGTGCACCTTTTAATCAATAGCAGATCAAATGTTAACTAACATTCTTAGTTCATAATTCATTTATCATTATTTCTCAAGTAATGTAGCAGATAATTTACCTCTAACATGGTGTGTCATTGACTTCTTGCAATAAACATATTGTCACAGATGTGAAACTTAATTTGGGAAGTTATTTGGTATAAAAGTTGTGATTTTCTACCAAAACCAACTTTTTAGATACTTAAACAAGACCAACACTATCTACTAACTGATAAGAATATATGTAGAGTGAGCAGATGTGCAATCAGCTGTTTGTGAAATAATATCGAAAAAAAAACAACCTAAAATTCCATACCAAATTACCAGCAAATACATTTCAGCAGAAACAGGAGAAAGTTACTAGCTGAGGAAGAAAACTTGAAAATAGAAATCAGGAAGAGGCCCAATTAACATACAGAGGGAATACTGTAGAACTGCAGAGTGGGAAAAGTCCACGTAAAGAAGCGGGGGGTTGAAAATTTAACACAAATACCACCATTTTCTCTATTTAATCTTAATATTGTAATAAAAAAACGCAATTACGAGACATAACAGTAATTTGTGAAACAACACAAAACAAACCTTTTTTTCATCGTATTTAGCCTCCACAGATGAAATCATCTGACATTCACTGCAGCGTAAAGTCATTATAATTGGAAAGGCAGGAGAAAGTGTGTGAGATGGCGCAGTCACGAGACAGCCACTCATACCCGTTGTGTCAATCTTTCACCAAGCCGACGCTGCTACAACTTTCTCCTTTTTACTGGAAAGTTAATTTGTACATGAATTATATATTATATTTCCTTCTCCTTAAGTCACACTAGCCTACCACTGACAGCAGGAAGCAGCGCAACAATCTGTGCTGTAAATAGGATTCTGGCATTTATATAGTTTGTTAAAGTTGAAGGTTGTGGATATTTTTGTCAGACTAATTTTTTTCTTCCTTCTTAAACTTTGTTTTAAAAGTCTTGAACCATCTATTTAAGTTATTTGGGAGCCTATATGTGAGTGAAAACGTGTAATTTTCTCTGCAGAAAAGCTATAATTACCAGATCAGTCCGGCTTCACGACCTGAGGCTCTCAAATGACAAATCTGCTTGATGTGAATCATTTTTTTATCCATTAATGACTGGCTCATTAGAGCTTACTCCTTTTTTAATGTCAGCTTTTAACAAATCTATAAAATACATCCTTCAAACACTGAAGACAACAGAATAAACAAAGCATAACGGTGAAGTTAATCCTGTTGGTTGCTGCTGTGATTTGGGTGTTGATTAAACCTCTGCCAGATGACCTGGGGTTTTTGTTGAAGTGACCGGCGCGCCATTGCAGCTGTTGCTTTTATGCTAAACCCCTCCGTAGAGACTCAGGCAGTTGTTTGTTGGATTAGCACTCAGGTCTCCTCCTCAATTCACTGCTCCCACCTCAGCTGTGTTTTATGACATTCTGGACAGCTCTGGTCCTCAGATCTCTCCTTCACACATCATTAGGGAGAAGTCAATGCCACAACTTGATCACCTGGTATGTGCATCTCAATGAAAGGGCATTGCTTAGGAACAGTACTTTAGCAGAAGTATGGAGAATAATGGAAAAACTCAGGGTATAAACAGCTAAGCTTAAATAGGGTTGAAAATTAAATGGAAACTGAAATAATTGGATATTCTTGATCCAGGGTTCATTCCTGATAATATTTGCTTACAACATGACACATATGGTAATTGCACCACAGAGGTCCTCTTCTTTTGATATGTTTATTATTTTTGTCAGTGTGTCCCAGGACAGCTGTGGGTACATTGTAGTTCATCACCACCAGCGTGTGAATGTGTGTGCATGGATGAATGACTGGATGTGTTGTGAAGTGTCTTTAAAGGTTGTAGCACCCCAGAAGGAACTATAAAACATACAAGCCATTTACCATTTTAAGAACTGGCTGTACACTCTGGGATTGTGACTTCAGCTGTTACCAGACCACATCTACCAACTGTAATTAAAACCAAGCCAAGCACAGGGCTGATAACCAAGGCTGTGGCAGTGATCACACACAGTGCAGGTTTGTGACAGGAAACTGCCACTATCTGAGCCAACTACTGTCATAATTCATGGCAACATCAACATTAACAGAAATACTGTTGGGTACTGTTCCAGATACCTGATAGTGGTAAGTGCTGTAATCCATCCAGAAGCCACTGTGTGATGTGCATCACTGAAGCCTGGCACTTAGCCTAGCGGCTAACTATTTATTACAGTTTAGACCAAATACATGAACAGCTGGTCTAAACTGTCTGTCCACTTTCAAATGATTAATTGTACTATAGATCTGGATCTCAACACATATACTGAGATCCAAGATGGTCCTTCCAGCCCGGCTTCATCAAAGTGGATGAATGTCTTCATAACGTGGCCCGGGGTGTAATTGCATAGAACTTTAGCCAGCAATCCTTCAAAGGACCTGGCCTACCCAGTTTATGTAGGCTGGTGTAGGTAACAGACCAGAAGTGAATAGCTGAGAAACTGTACAGTCTACCCTCTGTGACATCTAGAGATTCACCTCTGGATGTCTAGGAGAACCTCTTAACTTATTAGTGGGAGATTTAGTGGTCCAGACATTTAACTATCCCTTCCTTTCACAACCTTTTCAGTAGAAAATCGGGACATGCTAATAAGCAATAGATTTTTTTGTATAATGATTTCTTATACTGTCAACAACATGCAAGATGTGGTGAGCCACATATTCCATATCTAGTACCAGGACTGAAACCAGAAATATTTTCAAATTATTTTTTTCCATAACTCCAATAGTTCCTGAGCGTGGTCGTGTCTGCAGCTCACTGCTCCCCCAGGGGATGGGTCAAATGCGGAGAACAAATCTCACACACCAGTGTGTGTGACAACTAGTGGGAATTTGACTTTAACTTTAGGTATTTCTTTATTATATCCTTTATTTAACTGGGTACAATTCCCACTGAGATTTTCAAGAGAAACCTGGCAATGTTTGTGTTTGCAACCTGCAGAGTGAGCTGATGTGAAACACAAGACAATTTGCTGAACATTACAATTACATTATAAATTGATTTTTTTTAATTGTGAGACTTTGATACATGTCTCCAGCACCATCTGTAAAAAAACACGAGGAAATAATTACTTTGTTTGATCTAATCGTGTTTGCAAGATGCCAAGTGCATATGACTGTATTAAGCTCATTAAATCAGAGAGAAGCTGTGCATTTGGGGATAATTCTCTCTGGGTGTATCAATGCAAACAACAGCTTTCGTGTTATTAGCTTATTCGTTCTGATGAAAACATTTCGGAGAATTCAGTTTGTTGAAGGAAATTGTCATTTTTATGGATGAAATTTTGGGTTACATTAAATTAATTTCAAGATCAGACTGGCATCATGATGCACAGGTAACAAAACAAAGTGGTTTTCATTTTCAAGCAACAACACACACCTTTTCCTTGGCTTACTGAACTTTCTCTTTGTGCTACAGCCACTTTGAAACCCATGGGTTACATCTATTTACTTCAGACTGTTTTCGGCATCATAAAAAGCCAATATTTCCTCTCCATTGCACACTGGCTTTCAAATAAACAAAGATGCATGTGCCGGTTCTGGGGGTGAGTCTACTTTATACAGCTGTAACAAGTTTTACTAACAGATAAACCTGGCCTTCCATGTTGGAAAAGAAAATGAATGACCTTGTGTGAAGCAAATTGGTAACTCTTTTATTAAACCTAATCTAATTAAGATCCCCCTTCACACATTATTAAGGGAGACCAATAAACAAAAGCAGGATGTGAGAGATTTGGCATGGGAGCATAATTATAAACATGTCTTTAATTTCACAGCAAGACTGCGGTGTTGATTGCTGCCATGCTGCTGGCCCATATGTCCTTGAAGATAGAAATGAACTGAATCCATGTTCTCCCATTAGTTTTGAAACCCACACATAAAGTGAGTGGTATATATGTGATTCTACAGATGCAATAAGAATTAGACTATATTCTGCTAATGAGGCCACAACAGCACTCATTACTCACCTCAGCACAGAAAACGTGAGCCAAAGAAACACAACCTCTTTTTATGAGTAGTGTCATAAAAATTAAGATTTGCTCTGTGGCTCCTGTTTTCTCTGCTTCTTGAGGCTTTCTCTCCACCACCTCTCCTCCCTACCCTCCTCCCTCCTTCCCACACCGTAAGTTTCGAGGAGGCCTCCCCCATGATGCCTCCAGATTGCGCTCGTAACAATGTCACTGGGCCCCAAAGCAAGGATCCACATTTTCATATCTGAGGCCAATGATAGATGAGGCAATCTGAACAAGTTGTGCTGAGAGATACATCAGAAGGCCGACAGCCCCAGATAAAGGGAGAAGAAGGCTGAGGCCCCCATTGTCACCCGTCCACCACACTATGGATATATAGAGGCTCCCCCGGGACCAATAACTCACATACATATTCAACAGCTGCAACAGCAGAGTGCCACCCTTGGGATAGATTTTAAAGCTGCTAAACTGAAACACCATTCAGAAGTCTTTTTGCTCTGCTTCCTACTACTTTCCTATCCCACACCAGGCTAAAGACCTAAAATCAGCTTTCTGTCGGAATATCACTGACTGAATCATGGCCCTTTGCAGGATGTGTGACTATTTATTTCATAATGTTTTGCTAAACATGTAGTTTTATGAGGGAGCTGACACTGTCATCATTTAAATCCTCCAGTGCAATTTTAAATTCCAATAGCTTGTATAAATATGAATAATTTATAGACCATAGGGGCTGGCATTTAATGAAGATATTGGTGATTTGACCTGACAAATTAATCAACGTCTTATCTAATTTATTAAACAGACTGGAGGGTCAGAACCCTTTAACCCATTTATCTTCGTCAGGAGGTGGAAGGGCTGAGAAAAAAAAACTGTAGAGTACTTTTGCACTAGCTTGGTGGTGTACAGGATATTTTCTGAAAATGTACACAATGAAGCCACAACATTCTGTTCAAAGCCCAAATAACGCTCTGATTTTGATCCTGTCTAAGAAAGGAACAATGCAGAAAACCTAGTTTGGCTCTCATCAGGTCACCAAATCAATGTTAATAGGATAAATTAGTCTGAAGGGAGCAGGTGCAGCTAATGCCTGAAATTTAAAACATACCAGTTTCTTCTATAAATCTCCCACTTATGCCATCACAAAATGCAAGAGTTTTAAGGTAAATTGTAATAAATGTATGAAGGGAATTAAAAGACATGTTAAAGCTACTGCCAGTTTATAACTTAGGTCTTGAGTCCTCTAACCCCTCCTTTCCACCAGTGTCAAAAGCAAACAGAGGCGTTTTACCCATGAGCTCCCTTCCAACTGGGAGCATTTCAGACGCAAAACAGGAGTGAAAGCGTTTCACGCTGCTGATTCCATGAAGTCACAAAATCACGGGAAAGTTGCAACACCACACGTGATTTTGGAAGTCCACACAAAAACAAGCAAGGAGAAAGATGGCTACATTTATCCAAAAAGGTCTGTGGTTTATTTTACGTTTCCTCTGAGGTTTCGCAGGGAATGAAGTATGTTTAACTGGATGTGACCTTTATTTTGAAAGTTTCCAAATGCTTTACACAGCTTTTGTGTTTGACTTCCTGCCTGGGGTTATGCCGAGCATGTTTGAGCACAAAATGGTACCAACAGTCGTCTTGGAGGACCATCAAGGAACTATAGCTTTAGCAAAGAACCCTGTTAGTAGACAGAGAGGCAAGCATGCTGACATCAAATACCATTTTGTGAGATCAACTGTAAACAACAGAAACTTGATGTTGGAATATTGTCCAATAAACCTGATTGTAGCTGACATGATGACAAAGCCAGCAACAAAACTAGCTCTGATAAAGTTTGAAAAGTTTATGATTGGGATCTAAGCTTAGGATGAGAAAACTTTAAGTTCATTTTTAAGTTGACAAAGTGAAATTAAGTGGGGGTGTTATTTATGTGCACTCCAAAGAATTTACGTTTATGTTCTCATTTGTCAAAGTTGTGATACTTAATTGATTGGTTTATGTCTTACCTGATGTGACAACCAATGAGATTGCTTTCAGCAGTGTATCAAAGACGTCACAGGAATCTTTGTAAATGAACTCTGACGTGTCCGTATGTTTTATCCTCCATCAAATCCACCCTGATAATGCTGGAAAATCTGAGAAGTTGAGCTCTGCTAACAGGCCTGATCTGAACTGCGGCGTTTGAGATTTTTTGGAAGTGCAGTGCGTAAAAAATAGACTTGAAACCTAATACACAATACCAAAATGTTACACTTTGGGGCCGGTGGAAAGGAAGCCATTCACTATAATGATGGCTGGTTGCCACGAAGTACATTTTGCGGTCGTGTTACGACCCCTTTGGCTGTTCTAGGAAATAGGAAGGGGGAACATAAAAATGCTTGTGCACAATGTTAAAATCCAAACAAAGTTTTTATTACAAAAGGATTTAAGATAACCAACACTCCAACCATGGTAAAATTGCTCACTTAATCACAACTTCCTGACTCTCGTTTTTTCTCATTTACAGAACACTGGCTAACCACAAACACTCCTACAAAAACAAGGTCCTCTGACCATACCCATGCATTGTGGCAGGAGGACGCCAGCACCGACCTGGTTTCTCATCTGTCTTAAAATTACTACAAGCAATTATGCTTTCAAACAATCAGAGCTCACTCAAGCTACTCTTAAAACCAATAATAGCCAGTAAAACCAAACTGGAGCAAAGGGGGAAACAGCACCGATCTACGCCCCCTTTAGCTTCTGGCAGCTCTGTTATTTAAAGGAGTCATCATCTATAATACCGTGGATATCTACGTCCTATTATAGTCTTTTAGACCATTAAAATAAATTGTATTGGAAAAATAAATAAAAAATGTGATTTTTTAATCCTTTATTGTGAAGGGCATATTTTCTAGCGAGATCACACGCAATATTTCGGCTGTCTCGAACACGCGCAGGACTGAGGAGCACGTTGATTGGTGGAAGGAAGCAGGACGCAGCTTCAGCGTCTTGCTCCAAAACAACAAAAGTTATAACTGAACCCGACCTGGCAGTGACCTACGGGATCCAACCGTGTATGTACGAGCCCGAGCCGAGCCGAGCCTCGTGCGTAATGGCGCCCTCGTTTGTTATTGAGTTGGGACAAAGCAAGCTAACAGCCAGGCATCGGCTCTTATGCTGTGAAGATGGAATACACAAACCGATTGGAGTTTTGTTTCCCATAACACGGATTATAACATGAGTCGTCAACGGTAAGACATAATTTATGCTTTTCATGTTATGAAATGAGCTTTGTTGTGCTGGTTTGTTCGCTGCTGGTTCATATTTGTTTATATTCAACCTTTGTGTCGGCATATACGGCCAGAACTCAAGTTCTCATCTTGGAATGCACGTGCTCGTGGGGTGCATGTGAGCTGGTTGGAGAAGGCAAGATTAAACAAATGCTTCAATGTTAAATATCGGTTTCTCAGCCAGTGAAAAGCATTAGGAAGCCATTATAGACATTTTTGTGGAAAAGTGAAAATTTCAGGTGATGACTCCTTTAAGCTCCTCAGGTGTGATCAGCAGCTGTGCTGGCAGGAGACAGGAGGGGCAAAAGCCCATATTTGGTGCACTTCTGCCCTGGTTAATGACTCCAGGAAGCAAGAGGTGGTGCTGAATGGAGTCCTGAGCTCCTGCTCCCAGGGCAAAGAGGCAGCAGCCGAAACAGGCCGTTTTAGGTGGAAAGTGGGGGTAAGGGGATATATAAAGGGATCATTCTGAAACACCACACTGCTGAAAGAAGAAACAAAGCTTTGATATGTAAACTGTACATAAAATTTAAAAGTTTTTGGGATTAAAAAATAATGTTTTTAGATTTTTATTGATATTAGTGATATTGTCACAGTAAGGCAAAGAAATCATTGTCACCATCTTCAAAAATGATAAAACTTCAATTATGATTATGTAAAAACAATAAATTATTTTAAAATGCAAGTACTATCATGTATGGTACAATCTTTTGCAACCTTCTGAAACATTTAATGCTGTTTCTACAGTGAAGCATGTCTAAGCTTTCTAGCTAAAGGGGAACAGTTGTTTTTACTGCTACTGGAGAAAATTCTGTTTAGTAAATTTCGCAGTTTCTTTGCAAACATTGTTGATGCAATATGATAAATTACTATGACATATCTAGCGCACCATTGAACCTCACATATCAATGTATTATTGTATTTTCTAAGCAGCAGGAGAGGTAGCAAATCAAAAGTGATGACCAAAGGAGGAAATTCCTGACTAATTGCTTCAGTGCTTCGTCATTGGCAGCCTTAATGACCAGATCATGCTTCATTTGTCACAGTTTTCACAATTAATATTCTTAATAAATGAATTAAAATATAAAATTCCATCAGGTAGGCTAGAAAAGTCAGCAGTAATCCCACGTGATCTGTTTTCAATAGTACACCGGTTGTTTCAACTGTAGGCTGCACATTAACGGGTACAGTTGCGCACTCTGCATTGACTTTCGAGAATGAGGAGATACAACCAATATGGCGGCGACGCTGTTACGCTCTCCAGCGCCTAATGGGGCCTCTACGTATTCATGTCTATGGTGTTCAGCACAAATTGGGTGTTTCTCAATGTCAAGGAACCTCACCTTGGTGCCTTGGTCCCGCCCCGGTTGCCTAGGAGATATGTCATCAGGAACCGCCAAGGCGTGTTCGGTTCCAATATTCATGTGCTACCAAGGCGTCTGTCCTTCGTTGTTCTGCCGTTTAGCTAACTGACCAAGGATACATGCAAGATGCCTTGTTACCTTCCCTAGGTCAAAAATTTCCCAGAATACAGCACAGTATTTTCAAACAGATGTGATCAGGAGCTGGCAGCAGCTACTTCGGGGCAAATTTCCAGTTTAAATGAAAGTCAACTAATTGTAGCTATCAGGCTTATATGTAAAATGTTTTTTTTTAGATCCAAAGCAGTTATCTATGGTTGGTTAGTTGCTTAGTAGTTGCAGCTTCGGTGGCAGGTACTAACTCACTTACACATTTGATTTAACCAATATATACACAATTTAAAAAGTAAAAGGCTCATTATACATCTATGTTGAAACTAAACTCTACTATGATGGGAGGGACATAAGCAGACCGCGTAAGCAGAGGGCGGGCTCAGGCCAGCCACGGTCACGTAGGGTAAGTCTGTTCCATTTAACCGTTTTCTTTGACCAAGGTAGGTCAGTGTCTTTGTAAGCAAGGCAAGGCAAGGCAGCTTTATTTATAGAGCACATTTCAAACAGAGGCAATTAAATGTGCTTTACAATTATCAGGACATGATATGAAGACAACATAAAGACACAAATTAAAATACACAGAAAAAATTCATAGTTTAGAGCTAAAGGAAAAGACAAAGTTACAGTGCAGATTAAAGTGGAGATGACGCAACATAAGAAACAATTCATTTAAAGGCTCATGAGTACATTAAGGTTTTTAGTTTTGTTTTAAACAACACTAGGGTTGGGGCACATCTGAGATCATGAGGAAGCTGATTCCATATGTGAGCAGCATAGTAACTAAAAGCCTCTCCACCTTGTTTTGTTCTGACCCATGGTTCTACCAGCAGATTGTTTCCAAGGGATCTCAGAGCCCTATTGGGTGTGTATACAGGAATGAGATCGGACATGTGATTTATAAACTAGTAGAAGTACTTTAAAATCTATTCTGTAGTATACTGGTAACCAGTGTAAGGATCTAAGAACAGGAGTGATGTTCTCCATTCTCTTAGTTCCTGTTAAGACTCTAGCAGCAGCATTTTGAACAAGCTGCAGTTGCTTCACAGCTTTTTTGGGAAGGCCAGTTAGGAGACCACTGCAATAGTCCAACCGACTAGAGATAAAATCATGAATAAGTTTCTCCAGGTTTGGTCTGGACATAAGACCTCTGACTCTTGATTTTTGATGGTGATAAAATGCTGATTTAGTTATAGCTTTAATATGTCCAGAGAAGCTCAGGTTTGAGTCAATTATAACACCTAGATTTCTAACCTGGGTTTTAGTTTTTATTCCCCTGGAATCTAGCTGGGCAATAACATCCATTTTATCCTTCTTGTTGCCAAAGAAAATAACTTCAGTCTTGTCTTTGTTAAGTTGAAGGAAGTTTGACTGCATCCAGTTGTTTACTTGCTCTAGGCACTGACAGAGTGAGTAGAGTGACCAACAGTCACTAGGTGATAAGGCTAGGTATATCTTGGTGTCATCAGCATAGCTATGATAGGCGATGTTGTTATTAAGTATGACCTGTCCCAGGGGGAGCATATAGAGATTAAAGAGTAGTGGTCATAGAATTGAGCCTTGGGGGACCCCACATGTCATAGTAATCCGTTTTGCCTGCCAAGGCAAGGCAAAGTTCCTTGACATTGAGAAACACTTTCTGATGTAGCTCACCTCGGCTGTGTCCAAATCCAGGGCTCATGAGTGCGGATTTTAAGACCAGTGACGTCACAGCGCCGCGTCGAAGACCGTCCAAATTCCAAGACTGCTCAGAATGCAGTCTTGAAATGCGTTCTTCTTTTCCTCGATTTTGAGAACGGGTGCGATGTAGTCTCCATGGTCTCCTCACCTCCATAATTCCCGTGATGCACTGCGGGATTGATTTCTGTAGAAACGGGAGACGCAGCAGTAGAGCAGCAGTACGACTAGTTTATTCAAATCTGACTGTACAAAAAGTAAAAGCCTGAAGTGGTTGTGTTTTTAGGCGTTTCCCGTTCTCATTAGGCCTGTAATGTGTTTTTGTATTCTTGATCTTAATTACAGTTCATAAAATTGGTAAATCATAAAATCATTAAATCATAAAATAAATTATACAATTAACCGTGAAAATCCAGCATCATGGATCCATATTTTGTAATAGATTTTCTTTAAGCAGTTGCTAGGTGACAGGAGAAGGGGCAGGAATTTTATTTAAGGCTAGAATGTCCACATTCACAGCTGTTAACATCCGGTCTAAGCGGTCACGGAAGAACACGTTCTCCTGAGACCAATGAGGACGGGTACTCATGAGCATGCAGTCCCTGGATTTGGACACAGCCTTCTAGTTCCTGAAACTGGTGCATCTGAGCTTTTTTCCCCCAGAGTGCAACTTACAAGGCATTCATTCCTACTAGAGACCACTGCAAATGTATTGATTAAATGAGTGTTCCACACCTTTAAGTTTGTGGTTATAAGGTGTCAAAATCTGTAAAAGTTCAAGCAGTAAGAATACTTTTGCAAGGCACTGTATTTTAAGCAGGTGAGAGCACTGCACAGACCTATCTCAACAAGTGCTGTTATTTTTTTGTTTTTAGTAAATTCATAAAAACACTTTACTAATATCATTAGCTGTTCAATAATAGCAACAACTTTTTTTGTAAAATAGCATTTGTAAATGTGACTGATGAAATAGACACTTATTTGCTAGAGTAAGGCAAACCCTGTGATCTGTGTATAAATGGGCACCCTGTACTGTGATCCTATAAAGAATTGAACATGCAATGGATTTAATCATTTTAATGTACTTATGTTTGGTACTCTACATGTTTTTTCTGTTAATAGATGAACTCATGCAGTTGTCAGATTCAGACTTGGTATCAGTAGATTTTTTCTTAAATGATTCATTACCAGAGGCAAACAATATTGATCAGGACATCCCTTGTTTCAGTTTCATTATAGAAGAAGGAAACTATTTTTTTTAAATAGCACCTCAAGATAAAAAAAATCACAAGAACAAAAAATATAAATAAAAGATGATTAAAAAACATATATAATTAAAAATGGGGGAAAAAAAGAAAAAATTAAATAATAAAATGTGAAGAAAAAAAAACGGAAATCACAGAATCCCGAGAAAGACAGAATTGGTAGAAACATTGGTTGTCATAATTTAGAAGGTGAAGATCCAAATATAGGTGAGTAAGTATCTGGGAGGCCGCTGAGAAGGTAAAACCTTTATTTTTAAGTCAGGTTAGGAACAACAGGACCAATAACAGGGGTGCACAACAGATGAAACAGCAACCAGAACACAACAAGCTGGGTTTAAATACATGAGAATAATCAGGGACAGCTGGGTGGAAACAATCAAGGGCAGGTGACATCAATTAACAGGACTGGGGAAGACAGGGGCTGTTTCGCAATCTCAAGGAACCTCGCCTTGCCTTGCCTGCCAAGGCACTGCCTTACCAGGCCAGATGCCTTGCTTACAAGGACACTGTCCTTCCTTGGTCAAAGAAAATGGTTAAATGAAACAGACTTAACCCACGTGACCGCGGCCGGCCAGAGCCCGCCCCCTGCTTACGTGCTCTGTTTACGTCCCGCCCATCATAGTAATTTTAAGTTATATTATATTATGTATATCGAGTCTTTTACTTTTTTAATTGTGTATATATTGGTTAAATCAAATGTGTAAGTGAGTTAATACCTGCTAGCCACCAAAGCTACAACTACTAACCAACTAACCAACCATAGATAACTGCTTTGGATTTAAATAAACATTTTACATATAAGCCCAATAGCTACAATTAGTTGACTTACATTTAAACTGGAAATTTGCCCCCGAAGTAGCTGCTGCCAGCTCCTGATCACATCTGTTTGAAATTACCGCGCTGCATTCTGGGAAATTTTTGACCAAGAGAAGGCACCAAGGCACCTCTCGTGTATCATTGCTCAATTAGCTAAATGGCTAACAAACGGAGGACAGACGCCTTGGAAGCACATGAACATTGGAATCGATTGGAACACGCCTTGGCGGTTCCTGATGACGTATCTCCTAGGCAACCGGGGCGGGACCAAGGCATCAAGGCGAGGTTCCTTGAGATTGAGAAACACCCAAGGGCTGGGGAGCAGAACCTGACATAGAATATAAATCCATCAATTGTTAAAAAAAAAAGAGCCATCAACTTGAAATACTTTTTCTTTTTTACTACCACATGTTTTAGTAATTACAAAATACACAATTGAGTTGCACCCATTAAACATTGTTATTCTGCCTGTACCATTGTGAAAAATACTCTAATTTTATGCTTCAGCACTCTTAAAGACAACAACAAAGAAAGAGAACTTTTAATATTCTCTATGTGATTATGATATTATTTTGACTGAGAGAAAATAACAGGTATAATTAGACCATTTTTAAATAGATTTGCACTAGACATACTGCAGGATGACAGCATCATTATAATGTCAGAAAGATATATTTCTAATTATTACATGGGATGTAGAACATTTCCAACATATTCACTTGATAGATTCACTTTGAATGTTTGGTTGCAGTTATATTAACGTTTTTAATGGAAAAGAGAGAAAAGCATTAAACAGCTACCATGTACCACAGATGAAATCTAAAATATTAACATTCCTTGAATTATGAGAAAGTAGCGCCTGAATAAATGTAAATATATTCATTTTAAAACCATAATATTTATTTGTCACAATTTCAGCATATCAGTTTTAATAAAAATAACTGGTTAATGGAATATTTAATACAGTAAAATACATTCAATTTTGTTGCTTTTTACACACAAAAAAATAACCCAATATGTTTTTTTTATTATGCAGAATATTTATTTGCTAAATTCTTCTCAACCCAATGATATGTGTTGATTCCAGAATTTACCATCTAAGAGTTTTACACAGAAAATTACTTTTTTGCTTTTAATAACAAAAAGAAAGATGAAAACAAAGGCCTACTTTCAAGGTACAGAGCTTCTAGTCTAGTGTAATAGCTGGAGTGAAAAAATACACTGATAAAACTACAAATGTGTCAAAATATATTTAGACAAGTGGATAACCAATGTCGGATGTCAGTGCTGCATTTGAAAAAAAAAAAAATTAACATTCACCTATGGAAGCTTGAATTTATTAGGGTATAAAGTGTGCTTTGGGTTGCTTTTTTTTAAATCAACTTTATTTCATACAAAATAAAAACAAATAACACATCTAAACCATAAGATATACATAAAAAAATTTAAACTTTGAATGGAAAGGAGCAGAATGAAGAAACATCGTATAATTTCTTCCCCCTTTTCCAGAAAAAAATGATCTACACAGTTTCCATTTGTCAGACACATATACAGATTAATTTTAAGTATTTCCTATTCTTATATCCAGAGCGATCATGACTATTGGTTTAATGTAAAATTTTCATAATTACTTAGTACACTCAATTTTGTACATTTTCTGAATATATTAAATGACAGTGATTTTTTAATTTCCCTTTTAAGGTTATTCCATAATTTAACACCATTTACAGACATACTCCATTCCTTAATTTTAGTTCTAAATCTAGGTTTTGTTTCTTTCAGCATATAATCACTAGTTCTCTTTACAAATATCCTCTGAACGTTTGTTGGCAGAGTACTTAAGTTGGCTTTATACATAGTTTGTAAGATTTTCCAGTCATTTATATTTGATGAACAACAGGGTTGATGGATATCTACAGCCACTATAGTTGATGATTCTCAAAGCTCTTTTCTGTAAAATAAATAAGGGTTGTGTATAGCTTTTGTATGTTGCTCCCCAGATTTCTACACAATAAGTCAAGTATGGAACAATCAGTGAATTTTACAATTCCAACAAACCAGAATTAGTCAGTAAGAACTTGACTTTATGTAATGCTCCTAAGGATTTGGCAATTTTACCTTTTATGTAACTAATATGTGATTTCCAGGTCAAGTCTTCGTCAATAAACACTTTTAAATAAGTTTACCAGCATTTTAAAGAACTTTCTAACCAATACAATCCACTGTAGATGTTTTTTTAGCCAATGCTGCATAAATTTTGAAGTTTCAGCCCCTATCTCTACTCTGCAGATTCTGGCTTCAAAACCACAACATGTCCTGTAATGAGGAACCTGTAGCTGTACCTTTGAACAGAGAAGGCAAAGACCACTTTCTAATTTATATTTAGTTTATGGTCAGAATATCGACGGCCTTTGTAGGTTCTTGGTGAGATGATGAGGCAAGTATTAAGAACTCAGTGCTCATTACATGATCCATCACAATAGGGCCATGAGGATTTTGAGCAGCACAAGCCATTGTAGTTAGTGGTGGTTATCATTGTAGAAGCACATTGAAGTCTTTGATGGTGGAGAAATGTGTACCCATGATGTCTGCCAACATGCACAGCTTTCTGTTCAAGAACTTTCTGTGACACTTTATTACAAAAACTAATAAAACTGGATGTCAGACAGAAATGTGTGTATTTATACACTCACCGGCCACTTTATTGGGTACACCTTGTACACCAGTCTGAGATGATTCAAGCTTTATGACATGGTGCATTTTCCTGCTGGAAGTAGCCATCAGAAGATGGGTACACTGTGGTCATAAAGGGATGGACATGGTCAGCAACAATACTCAGGTAGGCTGTGGTGTTGCAACGATGATCAATTAGTACTAAGGGGCCCAAAGTGTGCCAAGACAATGTCCCCCACACCAGTACACCACCACCACCAGCCTGAACTATTGATACAAGGCAGGATGGATCCATGCTTTCCTGTTGTTGACGCCAAATTCTGACCGAACCATCTGAATGTCGCAGCAGAAATCGAGACTCATCAGACCAGGCAACTTTTTTCCAATCTTCTATTGTCCAACTTGGGTGAGCCTGTGTGAATTGTAGCCTCAGTTTTCTGTTCTTTGCTGACAGGAGTGGCACCCGGTGTGGTCTTCTGCTGCTGTAGCCCATCTGCCTCAAGGTTGGACGTGTTGTGCGTTCAGAGATGCTCTTCTGCATACCTTGGTTGTAACAAGTGTTTATTTGAGTTACTGTTGCCTTTCTATCAGCTCCAACCAGTCTGGCCATTCTCCTCTGACCTCTGACATCAACAAGGTATTTTCACCCTCAGAACTGCCGCTCACTGGATGTTTTCCCTTTTTCGGACCATTCTCTGTAAACACTAGAGATGGTTGTGTGTGACAATCCCAGAAGATCAGTAGTTTCTGAAATATTCAGACCAGCCCGCCTGGCACCAACAACCATGCCACATTCAAAGTCACTTAAATCACCTTTCTTCCCTATTCTGAAGCTCGGTTTGAACTGCAGCGGATCATCTTGACCATGTCAACATGCCTAAATGCATTGAGTTGCCAATCCAATCCAATTTTATTTCTATAGCACTTTCTACACAACACTGTCGACCAAGTGCTGTACAATAAAAAATATAACAAACATCAATAAAACATTAAAAACAGATCACAATAAAATATAGCCTAAAAAAAATAAAAAAATTTAAAAAAACGAGCAGATGTACAACAATCAGGTCGTGTTAAACGCGAGTGCATAGAAGTGCGTCTTAAGAAGGGTTTTAAAAAAATTGCCACTATGTGATTGGTTGATTAGTAATTTGCGTTAACGAGCAGGTGGACAGGTGTACCCAATAAAGTGGCCAGTGAGTGTAAATCTAAGATGTATTGACCATCAAATTAAAATTTATATAAATAACCACAGCAACTATGAGAAAATATTTTTGTAGCAACCCTAAGAACAAAAGTCCTTAAGTAATGCATAATTTGTATAAAACAGGGTCAATGAGTTAAACAGATATTAGCCATGACTGAAAGAGGACATCACCTTAATAAGCATCTGATAACCAAAAGAGACAAGCAAGTGGCTACAGGAGACACCCCAAGTCTGATAAACCTGCTGTTTTATTAAATCAGGCGCTTCCTCTTAGTGTTAATCTCCTCGTTGCGTCAGTCATGCACCGGAGGAACAACTAACGACAAGACAGACTGGCAATTATGGGAAACACACCCACGTCTGCTCAGCCTGCTGTGGGCCTGCCTCGCCAGAGGGGATATTGGGAGTAAATGTTGTGTCCTAAATAATATCCTGTGGTTGCCAACTCTCCACCAAACATTAGAACAGTGGACCAAATGAAGCGTTGATATACACGTAGGATCCAATACAGCTAAACAATGTAACCTAAATGTACAGGTAATTTGATGCTACATGCAAAACCATAAAAGATGAATTTAAACTCTGTACCTTCTGTACTATATAACTATAGCTTTTTACAGATATATCCATAAATAATTTATTGCCTTTGTGTTGTTTTTTATTTTTTGCATTTCAATTGGCTACTTTTTCTAATGTCCACCCCATTGGTTTGGTTTTCTGCCTACGTGTTACACCTGAAACTCTGTGAGGATCTGTTTAAGTTGTTCAAGGTGCACCCCTGCCCCTCCCAACCTACTCAATCTTTGTGCACTGTTATAAGTGAATAAGTGAATGTCTCTGAGGCTGAAAATGTGGGTTGTTCATACTTTCTGCTAGGCTCCACAACTTCTCACAATGGGCTAGTGTGAAGCCCAGATGTTGTAAGAGAGGTGACTACTATATGCACACTGCAGTAGATATCCAGTACACCTCTTCTATCTGAAATGGTGACAAAAAAAGACCGTGGCTCAAACCATAATTTGTTTCCATAAGTACAAATCAAAATACAAAAAAGTTAGATATAAAAACATAATGGTTAGATGGTTTATCACTCAGGAACAAAGAACAAGAACAAAAAGAAATGTTAACATCTGTTGTCAACAGCAAAACAAGTCAACTGAAGCTGTAATTACCAGTAGTTGATTCATGTTTAACAAAATATTGATTATACAGCTGTGGCTATGTGGGAAGAGTGGTCCCCTGCCAAAAGGTTTGGTGGTAATGTATCCTTGGGCAAGACACTAGACCCCATAAAGCCTCCCACCCCTATCTGTTAATCAGTACCATGAGTTTGAGTGAGAATGTGAATATTAAAGCAACATTCCGCAAGTTTTACACCTTAAAATTATGCTTTTTGTAAAGTTTTTACGTCATACTATTATCTGTTATATTCATTTTCATACCTGTGATAGTGTTGGGGGTCCCACGTCTGTTTACTGCACTATACAGTTTTTGTGCATCGGGTAGCGACGGAAGTACTGACTGGGTGTCGTTTTACGGCAGAATCTGGCAAGCCAAAGGGATAAAAAGGCGCTCGTTCTAAACGTGCGTTATGTCCGCCAAAATGCGCTTCTTGAATGTGCGTTTTGACGCCAAAGGGGGCAAAAACTTACGTGTTCTAAAAGCGAGCATTATGTCCGCCAAAACGCGCATCTTGAACGAGCGTTTTGGCGGACATAATGCGAGTTTAGAACGCGCATCTTTTTTTATCCCTTTGGCTTGCCATAATTGTATAACGTAGACTCGCTGTAGCAGCGGCAGATTCACCAAAGAAAGCTAGAAATCCCTTATCAGAGGAATCTAGGAAAAGAAAAGAAGAACGTGATAGAGCAAGAGCAAAGACCAGAGTTATTATTGGGCCGTCTTTTCCTCGCTGGAGAGCTCTTTTAGAAAGAAAGGCATGAACTACGGACTCTAACCTAGCCATGTTGCTAATGGCTAGGTAAGTAATAAATTATTTCACCGGGGTTATTGTGTTTTGTCGGACATAAAGTTGTTATACAGTCCTGATAAAACTATTTATTCAATGTGTGGAGGTGGAAAAGTTTGTTTTCGTTGTTTTGCCTGACATTAGGAATGTAAACATGCCACTTTTGCCCGAGAGAGAGATTTAATGTTACGACAGTTGGTGACTTTACGCAGCAAGCCTCTAGGGTGACAGAGACCATATAACTGCAAAGTTACGGAATGCTGCTTTAAGATCTTTCAATGGTCAGGAAGATTAAAAAAGTGCTCTTTAAAATACAAACTATCATCACATGATATCCAGGAAGGACATTTCATGACATTATCTGTGCTTGAGTCAAAAAAAACCCTGGTTCACATGGCAGGATAATCATGTCCATTTTTGACAACCACCCCATAATCTTAAGAATGCACATACTTACCATAACAGCTAAATAGACAATCTTTGCTTTTAAATAATATTTGTGGTTTGTATTTGATACAAAGTAATAAAGTATATAACTAATATGCAAATGTTGTAGTTTTACACCTAAATCTAAATACAGTGGGTTAAACCACTATTAGTTTAAATGAATAAACATAACACATTTTCCTGTAAAGCTGACTCAAATGTATGTTTTTTTTCAACATTCCTAGCCGGCAACACTCCTTGAGTGCAGATCAGGTTCAAATGAGGGGAAAAATACCCAGGGAGGAAACAGTGCAGCGTGGAAGTGTGAACTTTTAGCTCCAGTTGCAGCCCAGTCTGAAAAGCTGCCAGTGTGAAAAGGCCCGGCTGTGAATTCCCCATTGAGATGGGCTTGGTCCAGAGGGAATGCAAGCCAATCTCCAGCCAGCTCTCCTACCTGAGAACAGCTGCAGGCTCCATCTGCCAGCTCCTCATGGTGGCTACCTAAAGGGAGCGTGCTTCATCCTTCCATTTCACAGCATAAGCTGCTTTCTTTTGACAAAGAGGGATTTCAGGGTTTGATGAAATCAGTAGGACACCTTCCCTGGTTGTCTGTAAATATGTGTACTTGTCTTTTCTTGTGAAATGCAAATTGACAAAGAAAAACACCCATCCACCCACACACACACCACTCAGGGCATTTTGTCAACACTAGAAAAAGGTTTTGATCAGGCTATAATTGGAGCAGGCAGACCCTTCTACTTAACTGTGTAATGGGGCATGTGAACACCTTAGTCAGTTTTTGTTGGGTCTTTTCAAACGCTTTTGTTGGTTAACACATGCACTAACTAAATGTCATGTTTACAAGGTAAATTTCAAGGGGAAAAAGCCCATGCTCATTCATTCCTCTAAAACACAACAACTAAACCTCACTCGGCCCAAAATTCTGCCATTCTGACAGCAGATGGGCACAAGTCATTATTTCTGGGACTGCAACATGTCAGGAAATAGAATGTTTAGCAATAGTCTTTTCTATTATTGTGTTTGGAATATTTGTTAAAAGTGGACTGTATTTACATTATACTCAACTGTAAATAGCATATGATTGTTTGCTCTTTGTATAATGTAATTACAATTTAAATGGTAATTTAGTCTTGTAGTACACTTCTAATTAAATCCACCTATATAAAAGTTAAAGTCCCACATCATACACACACACACTGGTGAAATTACATCTTTACATTTGACCCACCCCCGTGGTGGGGAGCAGTGAGCTGCAGCTGTGGCTGCGCTCAGGAACTATTTGATAATTTAACCCCCCAATCCAACCCCTTAGTGCTGAGTGTCAAGCGAGGAGGCATTGGACTGTCGATGTAGCAAGGGTTAAAAATTCATTTCAAAACAAGTTAGAGTCCATGATTCTACAGGGCAGAAGATTAGTGGGAAACTAAGACAGTTTACAATCTTCTCAAATGTCAATATCCCAAGTTCACCCCAAAGTCAGACCTATCCAAAAGCTCGCTCTTGGCCCCTGCAGGTTTTAGTTAGCATGTTTAAGGTTAAAGTTTCTGACATGGCAATGATCAAAACACCAGAAAAAAGGGGCTTCTTTTAAAGGTTTGCCAGGATAGATTAGATTCTTTATAAAACATGACAGCAAGACTTAGATTTGCAAATTTGTGTCTGAGTGAACCATAGGACCTTTTTACGATATGTTAGCTTATAGTGCACAGCAGCATTTTTGTTCAAAACCAAAACAGAAATCTCAATTAGCAGGTCATATTGTGAGCAAAGTAGTGGAGGGCTGACAGTTTGGGTACATGGTAGTCATTGGTTCAACCATGAAACTCCTCTGTAGATTAGGGGTGTGCAGAGCAGCCAGTATTTGTATCTGTATTTGTTGAGGGGAGAACATATTTGTATTAGTATTTGTATTCGAGTAAAACTCAAAATAGGTGAAAAACTATATATATATTTTTTGCTTTACACTTCTACACTTTAACATAAATTAGAAGTGTAACGCAAAGAAAAAAGGATTTTTTCACCTATTTTGAGTTTCACTCGAATACAAATATTAATACAAATACTTTCCCCCCTCAACAAATACAAATACAGATACGAATACTGGCTGCTTTGCACACCCCTACTGTACACCAAAGTCTTCTAGAGTCAAATGTGAGTCCACCTGTCTGACAAATTCAACTTGGACAAAACTGGGTTATAAAATAGAACAATGATACCAAACACAGCAGCAGATCAACAGAATGCCTGAAAAAGAACAGTCATCGTGTTGCAATAGTCCAAAGTCCTTTTCACTTTTATATCTAACATCTATTTTATTTTTAAAAGTTTTTATTTTACCAACAATGACTGGTTTGTACAATTGAAGGTAAAAGCCAAGGTTAAAGTTCCAACGCCAATTAATAAATATGGCCCACATTATCCATATAATAACTTTATTTGGCCCACACCACTGGCTGCTCTGCACAAACACACACACACACACACACACACACACACACGCACACACACACACACACACACACACTCCAGCAACAACTTACAGGAAAGAAGGTCAAGAAACACTTGAGATAGGTAAATTAAAAATGTGTTTTTAATTTATAATTCAGCTGCCACTTATGATTAGAAGAGTGAGCTAAAGAGAACTCAAATATGTTATCTCCATATGGTGTTTGAGATGATTTCTATAGATAAGGTGAAAAACTCAGACATCCAAGGACTGAAAGTAGAGCGCCTGCCCCTTCACTTTTACAGAAGAAAGCCCAAAATTATCCAGTTGTAGGTGTATATCCAGTGATTGTTCTCTGATCATTTAAAATAAAGACCTTGTATGTTCAGCTAGTGTTAACATAAAACAAAGGGATATCTCTCAGCTACCAGGTCATTATCTAAACTTGTTTTAGATGTTTCTGTGTTTCCTCACGTCAATAGTTGTGGCAGAAATTTTGATTCAGGTTGACTCCAAAGGTTAATCAGATGTAGCTTTGCATCCAGAGGTTTGTTTTTGCCAATTTCTGTAAAATCTGTCAAGCCGTTTATAGGATAATTAACTTGACAAGCACATAAACATGTACACACCTAGACACACACAAGCAAAAAGATTGTCATCGGGCTTGTGCCTTTTGGTAGTGGGCGATGACTTGGCTTCTAAAATGCTTTGTAACAAAACATCAGTCACACCTGAAGAAAACATTTCAAATATGGTTTTGATCGTCACAATGCTTTCTCATCCTTTTGTTAGTTAACATTCCTTTTAGACACAGAAAACTCCCCTCATGCCTTTGACTTGATAACTGTTTATCAGAGTCTGTTCTGGCATTACTTACATAAATTAGTTTCCTTTAATTGGAAAGAATTACCTCTGTATTAGATACATTAATGCAGCCTCTGAGCACAAGGTTCAGCATTCTGTTGGACTGACCATTCCCTAGGGACAGTAGAACAATGTGTGTTTTTACTGTTCATTAACACTGGAATTTGACAATTAGCATGCCAGGCCTGTGCAAATTGGCTTGCCTTAAGATGCATAGTATGTTTTATTTGTTGTGCTATCTGTTAAGTGCTGTAATGAAAATCCTTGATGATTGTCTATTAACTAGTTTTCTAGTTTGTCAGTCTCTTCTCTTTCAGGAGTTTCTCATCTTCATCTGAAACTGACTAAAATACAATCTGAATAAAATAATTTGACATTGTAGTATTCCAGATAATTTTTTCCATGGAAGTCTCTGAAAGAAATATAACAAATTCACACATCAGATTTATAATTGCAATATGTATGCCTTATGAACGCAAAACAAACAACTTCAAGACAATCTAACACTAACAACACTAACAAGACAGAGGTCTCTGTTAGCTTGTCCTTTGCAGACCTAAAGTAGGGAATGCCACAGGGCTCCATCCTTGCCTCCCTTTTGTTTTCACTTTACCTTCTGTCATTAGGATTGATTTTCTGAAAGCATAACATTAAATTCCATTTGTATGCGGATGACTGTCAGGTTTAATTTCACTTGCGGCAAGGATCCAGTCACTTAATCACTTCTAGCTTGTTTGATGGATGTCAAGTCCTGGTTGGCATCAAATTTCTTAAACTTTATTGAGAAAAAGACTGAGGACATAGTGTTCAGACCTAGCGGAAAAGGTACGGGAAACTGCAGTACTATACCTTTTGTCATTAGCTCCGTACAAGAAGGCAATTGTCACTAATCTAGAAGTAAAGTTAGATGAGGCTCTCAAAATAGACAAACATATTAATATGGTTATGAGGTCATGTGTCTTTCACCTGCACCAGCTGTCTAGTAGTGGCGTGCGATACTGCATATTTTGGTACCGATCTGATACCAAGTAAGTACAGGCCAGTATCACCAATAATGATACCAATACTTTTCAATAAATAAGATAGATGTGTCATACATATGTCAGATTTTGTAATAAAAGCATAATAAAGTGTTTTTAGTTGCTTAAAGCCCCAGTGTGTAATATTTTTACCTGTTTTCTACCAAATTCTGTGTATCCAGTGCACAAACTTGTCCTTTTTCATTAATATTTCTCACCAACATCAATTCTAAATATTCCTCTCAGCTTCAAATTTTACATTTTTAATACATAAATTGTGGTCGACGCTCCATGGTCATCCTCCATCTTGAAATACGGTAGTTATTTAGGGACATGTGAGCTCCACGTTATGCGTTTGCACTATGACTATAACCTGAAAGAAACAGCAGAGGGCAGTAGTGCGCCATGGAAGCATGGCGTCTGCCAATTCAACTAAGAAAAGACGAGACTAGTTGCTAAACCGTTGCTGTACTTTGTTAGGTTGAATAACAAACAACGAAATCAACAGACACATCAAATTAGTCAGGTCTTATTGATTTCCAACACTCAGCAGCCGCATATGATGAGAACCCCGCCCGCAACAGCTAGACACCAGCATCCAAGTCTTGTTCCTGACTCACCTCAGCTGATCATTTCTTTTCTTCATTGTTGAGATTAGAGGCCTGAGTGGACCTCACTCTCCTGGGGGGAACCTTTGTCCGGCCACAGAAGTTGTGGAGCCAGTGAAGACAGCTTTGATTAATGCTTGATGATATGTAAATCCTACTTTGTAGAGCTAGACTTGTAATCAGCTAGAATCAGATCTTAGAAATGCTATTAAAATGTAAGTGATGTGTTTTGAAGCCAACATGCATAAATGTTATATACTTCAGGCCTCTTAGAGGGAAGTTGATGAATGTTGAATAAACTTTAGCTCAGATTTTACCTGCAAAGGGTGTGTGACCACAGACTTTCAAAGGATGCTGCTGACAGCGGAAGCTCTCAAATACGCCCTCTGAAACCACAGCGGAGAAGAAGAAGCGTGTCTCGGCTAACCAAAGCAAGAAGCGTCTCCGGAGGTGTTATATAGATCAAAGGAGCGAGAACATCGCTATGTGTAGTGAAATATAGAAATGTGACATCCTGTTGCTGTGTAGGTAACCAGATGTGACCTTCAGATGTACATGAAGGGGGGGGGGGGGGGGGGGGGGGGGGGGGGGAGTAGCCTTGAGCGGAGCTTTAAAAACGACAGGAAACACCTAGAAAGGGAGGGTTTTTGTGAGTAGGAGTTGGACACACAGTAGAACTGCTAGATAGAGCTTTTGTTAGAGAGTTGAGTTTTTGCTGTAAGATCCTTTTTTTGACTTTGGATTATTTTTGCAATTTGTTGAATAAACTTTCCCTTACCCATTGCGTAAGGGTCACGAACTCTACGTGGGGGCCTCCTTCATTTTCTCTGACAACACAGACTGGTGAGTTTGGCTGTTGTTTTTATTTCATCCCAAAGGTTCGACCTCAATCTCTGCCTCTGTTTCACAGAGGAGAGCGAGGAGAAAGCTGTTGGTTGTGGTTTTGAGTTTACAGCAATGAGTTTTTCCATAAATAAATAATCAGATAAATGCATGAGTAATCTGGCAAGCAAATATAAAACGAGTAATTAGATAAAATTAAAGTGTTGCACGTCCAGGTTGTCAGAATGGTTGAACATCTCTCCACAGAGTAAGGGTGTCCCGTCAGGAGGGGTCATTAGGTCAGGCCCACCACACAGTACCGTGAGTCGAGGCCCTAGAGATTTAACAGCAATTTGCAGCTGGCCCGGCAGTCGACTCACAACATTCATTCATAATAAAGCTCCCAATCCGGTCCCAAAGTATCAGTTCCAAAGTCCTTCTTCAAGAAAGTTCCTTCTATTAAAGTCTCCTCTCTTACCGCTGCCTGCCGTGTCTCTCCCAACACGCTTCAGCGCTCATCCGCTAGCCAGTGGCTAAGTTAGCATTAGTTCTTTTATTTCCACAGCGTGTCCCCGGCTCCAGCCAAACCTCATCGGCTATCCGATCGCTAAACAGCCAGTGGTTGATGTTAGCTCCATCTCAATCTTCACTGCGGCTCACACCGTGTGCCACGATCAGCTGATGGCTAACCGGCAGACTCTTGTTTACTCCGCTGCTCTGATCCACATGACACCAGACGCCACAGCTGATGCCACCCCTCCGTGTGTGAATCAGTGACAGGCAGCTATGCTAGCTTCCTTCAGGACTGGTAGGTTGATATAACAGTTAGCAGCAGTGTTTCCCCTGGAAATGTTTACAGCCGTGATGCTTGTTGACTGAGGGGGGGTGGTGGATCGTGCCGCCTCGTCGCTGGGGGGGGTGGCGCNAGTTTGACAAAGAGCTGAGATAAACCCGCATCTCCAACTTCCAGTTTCTCCCAAAGACTGTAGAAAAGATGGACGGATAACGCCCACTTCTTTGCGTGGCTGTGGGTGAAGCCAGAAATAGGCGGCTCCCTCCACTTCTGTCTTGGCCATGTAATTTGTATAATTCGTGTCGTCACTACCGAAAAATCCCAAAATGGGCGAAAAGGTGGAGCTGAGGGTGGCGCATCAAACGGAAATGATGTAACCTGCTTGTAGCCAGTTTACCCGAAGTTAGCATCTAAGCTAACGGAGCTAACCACTGAGGTAGCAATCTAGCTGCTAGCAAAGCTAACCTGGAGCTAGGGAGCTAAAGCCTAGCCTCAGACTGGAGTTTGTAGCTGACTGAGGAGAATCGCGGGGGATTTTCCCAGCAAACACAATCATCTGGAAAAAAAACAATCGGTAAGTTAATATGTAACTAGAAAAAAGCCGTTTCTGAAATTATCTTTTTTTTCTTCAGGCTGATTATCTTAATCGGTCTTTGTCAGACATGTGATCTTCCTGTTAACCACGCCCCCCCGGCGCCATTTTTCGTGTATGTTTACTCGCGTTGCTAGGGGAATCCTCAGCCGAAGTTGGAGCAGCACACCAAACAATCTAAATAATGGATAAAAAGAAGGAGGACGAACGCATCCCTTACAGGGATAAAATTGTTAAGGAGGCTAGGGATCTGTATTTGGAGAAATTGTCTACAATCGACAATGTAGGTCCCTATGAACTCGACGTAAACAAATGGAGCTCAGACGTTTCATCACTGCCTCCAACTACCACGGTGGATATCAAACTATCTGGTGTTCGGGATCAGCGCATACACGTGTCAGCAGTTTAAAAATTATAAATCACTGGAGGCATATGGACATTTTACACATGGCTGGGTACAAGATCTGCTAATATTTCGACCGCAGGGCTGCAACAACACGATCGTCTCTGCCAAGGTGAGCATTTTCAGTGATCCCCTTTCACTCAGACCAGAGTAGAGGACCCAAAAGTTGCACTGAAGTCAGAGTAGCGCTACCTCAACATATTTTTACTCAAATGGCAGTAAAAAGAAGCCATCCCCAAAATTACTAAAGTAAGAGTCAAAAAGTATATGATAAAAAGGCTACTTGGGTGCCGAGTAACATCTGATTTAATAATTTTAGAATTTTGTCATCAGACAGACAAAAATAAACGGTTATGTGCAAATTCTTATGTTGTTGAGAGTAAATTGAAAGGAAAATGACACAAATAAATAACATAATTACACATTAATAATTTATAAGCATAACAAAGGCTTTTGTAATTCACTTTTATGCAATGTGACACAAATACTTACTTTATAATGAATAAATATGTCTTACAACAAGGTGAATAGTATTTCCTGTGACAATTATACTGTATATTCAGTTGACCTCAAAACGCAACAAGCTTGAGCTCTATGAAAGCAGAGGCGTGAACACATTAAAATGTAATGTATATACATTTTTTTATTCACACTGAGATTTGTTACAAAAAAATCTGCATGTACAACAGGTAAATATAGAGCAAGTTAGAGGGACCAGTGGGCATGAGGGGCAGCAAAAAATTGAATAATGCCATGAAGGTTCCAAGGTTTGGCAGACCTGTATAATATTTCACTTTATCGTCATCCTCTCCCAAACAATGGTCATGCATCCTGCGCTCATTTAGCTCTCGGCGCAGCTGTCGATTTTCTTCCATCAGGTGGTTTATCTCTGCACGTCTGAGCACACATAAATCACTTTCAGTCTGTGTTGAATCCTGACTGGTGTTGCAGGTCTGTTCACCTTCATCCCCAGCCTCATGTGACCCATCTTCAGGTAGTGCATGTTCAGCTTCACCAGTATCTCGACATTCTGTTGCTGATTACTTTCTTCACCTTGGATGTCTTTCCGCAGCTGCTCTCGTGCAATTCGTCGTGCTGCACGTGAAGTGTCTGTTGGTTTCACTGAAGTGTGCCCCAGTTGAATGGATGGTGCCCAGTCAGGGTCAGTCTCCATCATTTCATATGCTGGCTGACCTGTAATCAAATGTGGTTTGTTAATGTTGGGTGCAACCATTTCTCAATTGTAACTACTGGATCAGACATGCTACCCGTTAAACATTCAAGCGTAACTCTTCAAATCATATGAGGAAATCGCACATCTTGATAAATGTGTTATTGCACAATTATGTTTGTTTGTTTATTAGTATTGTTATTATTACTGTTATTAGTGTGACTGATTATTATTAATATTGTTATTACGTTATACCTGAGGTAGGTAGAGTACTCAAATATATCACTTGAGTAAGAGTAGTGTTAAAAATATGTAGGAAAAATGCTACTTGAGTACTGAGTAACATCAGATATAATAACTTTCAAATTGTCATCTTTCAGACAAAAATATATAAAGTGGCGGACAAATTATTGTATTTTAAATACTAAAAATAAAGACAATATACAAAGAAATTGCATAACACAATGCATTTTAAGCAGAAGGAAGGCTTTAAATTACTACCCACCTACTGCCCTCCATGTTTGGCAGAGGTTTGTGGGATATGGCTCAAAACCAGACATTAAATAAGATCTATTACACAAAACAACTGTTTAACTTGCCTTTATGAAAATGATGCGAGCAAACACTCATGTGGGGAGCTACGTTATGGAAAGTTATGTCCTTCCTTCCGACAGCTGCGACCCAGGCCATTCGACGTCTCTTTGTTACCTCTCCTGTTTGCGGTCCAGAACCTCTTTTCCACGTAGGAAAGCTAAAAAATCTTACGTTATTATTAAGTTTTTGCTTCTTGTAATTGTGTGACCTGGAATGGCAGCCCTTCACACAACACGAGTGTACCATTTTCGACGAGTTCTAAACACTAAACACAAGCTGTAAACACACAAAGCAACCAACGCTTCTGTTTATACACGAAGC
>SSNS01000050.1:0-22959 GCA_006937985.1 Aphyosemion australe | reverse complement strand
GGAGATACGCCTGGCATTATGCATTAAGACTGAACACTCATTAAAAAATGTTTTTTAACTGGTGGAGTAGTTAGATGCTTTGTGTGGGTTAGGCTACAGAGATTGGAAATAAATCAATCTCATGCTTTTTATAAAAAAACGAACCAGATGGCTGGAGTTGTTGCTTTTTTGAGTGGGCCGCCGTAGCTGCAATACTTACTCTGAACTGCATGGCGCTAAAGAGTCGCAATTTTTTCCATGATTTCTATGAATATCTCACATAGGACCTTTAAGTGCCTTCCTCATTAGAAATAAATGCACTGGGGGAAATGGAGACCCATCTAAGATATCCATGGAGCGTCTACGTATATGTCTGTGGCTTTGCCAGTCTAAGTCACATGAATCATGTGACAGCACAACATCTAAACACACGGGAGGGGAGAGGAGTGAGTGAGGAAGCTAATTCCATCTGACATTAAAGAACAATTAACAATTTTCAGTACATCAGCTTTCAAGCAACTTAAAACATTTAGGCACTTGTTGGCAGGATATCCAGAGAGCAGATAGATGAGTTTAAGGTCTTAACTATGTCCTCCAGTGTTTTAGCATTAATCACACTGAAAACTGGCATTCTAGTCTGACTGTCACTGCGTGGCTGTAGGAGTGGTCTGGTTGTGTTGGTTGACATGGAGGAATGAATGGCTAATCTGATGTTTATGATTTTTGCTTTTGAAAAAGGATTCAAACTGATTACACTTCGTTTAGGATATGAAATCTGGGGCCAACTGTGTTGGGAGATTAGTTAGCCTCTTAACAGTAGCAAACAGAACACAGGAATTGTTAATATTAATATCATCACTAATAACTTTGGAGAAAAAGTCTTATCTCTCCTTGTTTAAATCAGATTATAAGAGTAAAGCTGCATTCTAAAGGTCTCATAGTGACCTGGTAGGTTACCTTTCCTCCATTTACGCTCAGCTTTTCTGCATTCTCTTTTCTGATTTGTAACTGATTTATTGAGCCTCCACAAAGCTTTTTGTTTTCTAGAGATAAGTTTGACCTTTTTCAGGTGTGATGCTGTCAAGGACTTCAAGAGTTTTGCAGGTGAAACGATTTAGTGTGAATCAACACAGCTGGTTGTTAGACTTGTTGACATAATCTTAAGTTCTATAAAAACCGAAGCAGTGTGACCACTCAGATACCTTTTTTGAGAACAACTGAGGTGTGATGGGTAGCAGGTGAAACTGACATCTCAGAAAGAACACAGAAATGGTCAGAGACCCACATCCTTAACAGCAACGTCTGACACATCCACATCTTTGGTTAAGATTAAGTCTAGTGTGTGATCTTGAGTGTATGTTGGTCCACATACATGTTGTTGCACATCAAATAATTGAAGCACTCCAGAGAATTGTACTGGAGATCTGTCATTAGCATAATCAGCGTGAATGTTGAAGTCACCAGTTATGAGAAGATGTTCAATGTCTGTTGTGATAACAGAGAGAAGCTCAGTGAAGTTTTCTTGGAAAATAGCGCATGACCCTGGAGCCCTATAGAATAGAATAGAATAGAATAGAATAGAATTTATTGATCCCACAGTGGGGAAATTCACTTGTCACAGCAGCACCATCACTCACAGGGTAATTAGAAGAAAGATAAAAACAAGGGTGCATGTATATACACATAGGCAGTAATCTAGTATTGTAATCTTAGATCACTAAAAAACCACAAATAAAAGATAAAAACAAACTTGGTACCAGCACTATGCAGCATACTGTAAGAGACACAGACAACAATGTGAATCCGGTATTGCACAAGTATAGAACACATACTGAATATTGCATTGGTGTTATTGTGTACCAGGATGATACCAGTACAGCTTAAACTGAGGAGTTATACACTCTTACTGCAGAGGGGATGAAAGATCTACGATAGTGCTCAGTTTTACATCTGGGATGTCTAAGTCTACCTCTGGAGGAGCTGTCCATGATCTCCACGGTGGAATGCAGTGGGTGGGAGGGGTTTCTTAAGATGGAGGTCATCTTCCCCAGCATCCTCCTTTCACACGTCGTCAACAGAATCCAGCGGGCAGCCCAGAACTGAGCTAGCTTTGGTAGCTAGGTTGTTCAGTCTCTTTCTGTCTCGGTCAGAGCTGCCTTCACCCCAACAGACCACAGCAGAATGAATAACAGAGCCAACAACAGAGTGATAAAAGGATTTTAGCAGCTGGGAGTTAACTACGAAGGACCTCAGCCTCCTCATGAGATGGAGGTGCACAGTAAAATGAGCAGTGTTAATTCAACACTAAAAGAGTCAATTTCAACACTGAGGCAGTGAACATATGGTCCTGCCCTGTACAGTGTAAAAGTTACACTGACCTCAGTGTCAAATATTCAGAGTCAATTTTACACTCAATAGAGTTAAATTAAGTTATGGTGTAAATCTGCTTTAACTCTCACAATTGTTAAAATACTTTAACTCTATAAGATAAGTAACACTCAAAGTGTTATTTAAATATGACACTGCTATTTTTCAAGCATTATTCTAACACTAAATGTTAATGAAACTTTAACTCTTAACAGTGTTCATATTGCATCAGCTGTCATGCTAAGAAGCTAACAGCTAGCAGCCACACTGAAAAATACCAGCTAACTCCTGCCTCACATGACTTCAGACAGCCAATGAGATTTGAACACAAGGAGTCAAGTCCAGGGCATTTAGCGTGAACCGCCTCTTATTTGTTAACACAGTGCAAGGACACAGTGGTCCCATTCCTGTGAACAACCTCCTCACTTATGGTGCAAACATAACACAACAAATAACACCACATTTGCAACAGTAAATGAAAGAAAGTGAAGTTGTAACTAAGAACAACACAACCCTCCCAAAATAAATATGTATAAACACCTCAAAATAGGACAAACTAACCAAAAATATGACTACCCACAATGCACCTCGCTCACTGCAGCTCAAAGTGGGCGGGGTCATTACTTTTTAAACTGTTTTGGAGTCATTTTTCATCAACACTGGAGTATAGAGTACTAATAACTCCAAAAGAGTTAATTTTCTTTAACACTGGACAGTTTACACTATTGAGAGTAATTTAAAAAAAATCTGTTTTAACTCTGAAATTTAACACCAACACTGCAGGACAAAGGGAGGCATTTTACACTCACTTTCATTGAATTGACTCTGACAGAGTTCCTATACTCTGACACTGCTTATTTAACACTTGGGATTTTACTGTGTGGCTTTGGCCCTTCTTATACCGAGCATCTGTGTTGTGGGACCAGTTCAGTTTACTGTTGAGGTGAACACCCAGGTACTTAAAGGTGTCCACCACCTCAATGTCTGCTCCCTGGATGTTTACTGGTGAGTGAGGAGGAGTGTTTCTCTGGAAGTCAATCACCATTTCCTTTGTTTTACTGGTGTTCAAGTGAAGGTGGTTACGCTCACACCAGTCCATGATGACTGACCTGTACTCCTGGTCGTCCCCCTCAGACACACAGCCAACGATGTGACAGCTGCTGGTGTTGTAGGTGAAGTCCGAGCAGCTGTCACCTATAGACTACTAACATTAAGATCTTAGGTGTACCTTTTAACTCAAAGCAAAGATAACCACACACTAGCTGTTTACATAGGAATGAGTGTTTAAAATCCTCCATTCACCAGGCAGACACTCAGTCATTAATGTTTACTTGTCGCTCTCCGAACTCCTCACAATCTCACAATGATCAATTCCTCACAAGTGATCATTTTCACTCCCAGGGAATATGTATAAGTCATCCCTTCCATCTTACTGGTCCAGCTGGAGCTACTGATTCCCTCTGTGAGCTGCCCGTAGCTCCTTGGTCAACACGCTTATCTGTAACAAGTTAACAATTATATTAAGTGTGTTTGAAGTGCAGATCCTGCAGGGTTCACTTCTTGCTCAGTTAAGTTTAGTACTCCCTGAGTTACAGCAGTCAGTTTCTGGGATCATCTTGCTGATTGGTCATCCACATTGACTGACAGTTCCCTAAGTTAATAAAGGCAAATATAAAAGAGAATATCTGCAATTTAACCATGTTTATAAACCAAAAATTTCAACTAAAAGTTAGAACTCAGCATTAGCTTAGTCCAACCACTGTTTTTGTGGACTTCTCTCTGACTGTCGCTGTTTGTAAAATTTTATATTCCAGTGAGATGGCCACGCATTTCATACAATTGACAGAACACAATACAATGTGGAGGATGTGGTTCCTGCATTCATAAAATACAAGATGAGAGGCCACCAAAAGGTCCACACTCTGATCCAATGGACTATTGTGAGTGGATTTTCCCAAGTCTATGAATGTTGAACAAAAAAATTCACTGAGAAAGAACTAAGGCATAAATCAAGTGGTGCTGGCAGGAAATTCCTCTCAGTTCAGTTGGTTCAGGAATAAAAAAAACATCTAGGAGCTGTCAGCAGTAAAATGGAATGCAATTGACCACTTATTCTAGGGAAATCAAGTAGGAAACACCTGGGAACACATTTTTGGGGACTAAATGGAAAAAATCTCACGCAAAGGTGGGTAAAGAGATTTAGTTGGAATTTTCAGGAAATATTTAGAAGGTAAGTATTCTGAAGCATTAAATTGTTCATGAAAAGTTTAAAAAAGAGAAGATTTATTGTTAGTTAGTTTTAATTCGTGGATACATATAAGGTATTCGGAGCAGGAATAGCAGGCAGTGTTATAAAACCTGACATTTCTTCTCAAAAAAAATTTAAGCAGATGGAAAATATGTTCAAAATACCAGAAACACTCAGGAACGTGTTGGCAAGGAAAAGCCAGAGTTCTTAACCTTTTAAATATTATATGAACTTTTTCCAAGTTCAAACGACACCTGTTAAGTGTCTGACTTACATGAACACCTAGAGATGTTTCACCCTTGTACAAAACTCTCTAAAATGGTCTGCATTTTCACCTTTCACTTGATTTCCCCACACATCCCTTCCCACAACCACAAGCTAATAAATATGCTCCAGCTGTTTCTGCTGGAAATACATTAGCGTCTGTGTCCGGTATACTTGCCCTTCTGGGTAGAAAATGTTTTACTTCTTGTCAGATTATTATATATTATAAACTATGCACGAGCATGCAGTAGCACAAGACAATACTGGCAGATTGAGTTGGTTAAAAATAATGTCTTTAGATAAATCCCATCCCTCTCCCCCAGCACCCAGGGCAGATGTCTTCCGATCAGCTTCCCACTCACAGCAGGGCCTCATTGATTGCTAAACGTTTAATACCACAGTCAGCAGGGGCATGGTTGTAAACAACAGCAAAATGGATAAAGGAACTATGACCAACTCATCAGGGGAAAGGAAAGCAACCTCCTGTCACAGCGACAGTCCAAGCTGACACACAGGAAGAAGACTGCTCTAAGGAGAGAAAATTAGTCCCTGAGGGTAAACAACATGAGAGACCACACTGTCAAACAGGCTGGAAGCTAATCCGTAGTTTAATTCTATTATCAAAAGCACATGGAAGACTCAACTTGTTTGAAATGCCTGAGGACTGCAATACTTTAGTCTGACCATGCTGGAAGTGAAAGGAGCTCTGCCAAGTTGAAGCAGAAATTCTGCTCTTTATGTAAATAAAAAAATTATTTTTTTATAAAATCTGCATGCATTGATCTTGATAACCTTCACCAATATGTCTTCCCTTAATATTTAATTCATATTTAAACATAAAAAAATAAACTTCACTTTGTGTGAACATTTATTATCACATCCACTTAGTTCAACAACAAGCATTTTTAACAGAAACATTCATTTGAATAATTCATATCCTCACACATTGAGTGAAACTACAAAACAGCGTGTTGGTAAATTAATGGTGTCACATATTCTGATGTTTTATTATACTAAGCAGTGAAAATAAAGATACATCAGTATCTCCTCCCTTTATGCTCCTGCCTCACTGTTTCTTCCTCCAGCTCTTCACTCATTCACTCTTCAACCCCTCCCTATTTATTCCATATTTGTGCAATAAACTTTCCACAAAAATAACAAAAGTATTATCCAAAGTGACTCATTTAGACTTGATATGTTTTACCAATCAGGGAGTATAAGATGATCAACAGTGCTGTCAGTGCACAGCTTTTCACTGTCTCACTACTGTTGTGTTGCTGTTTTGCTAGCACTGACGAATGTGGTTACACAGTACAACAATTGATTGCAATTTATTTCTATTTGTTCAACTGTTCAAAAAAATTGTGTAATTCTTTACAATAAGGGTCCCTTTATTAATGTTACTTAGTATATTATTATGCATTAATAAAGTATTAACAACTGCTTAACCATATTAAGTAATGCATTGCTAAGCAACCCCCCCCCCCCCAGCCCTTTGTCCTAACCTTAAGGACACTTAATAGTTAAAAACAACAAAAACGGTAATCAAGGGACCCTTTGTTAATTAATGCTTTAATAATGCACTACGTAACGTTAATAAAGGGGCCCTTATTGTAAAATGTTACCATAATTTGAGGTATGAAATAAACTGTAATGGAGATTGAAACTAATATATACGTGTGTGGGGGGGGGGGGGGGGGGGGTGTTCTTGTACAAAATTGGGACCCAGCAGAGAAGGCTTGAGAACCATTGACTTGAGTCCCTGTTTGAATTTTACAAAAAAGAAAAAGAATAAAACTCTTAAATTTGAACAAAACTGACTGTTAATAGCTTTATCATTTTTATGCAGTCAAGTACTCATACATTTTAAACTATTGTGAATAAAAGATATAATTTAAACTTGTTGCCACGTTGGTCTGTTGCTCTGCTTTCTGGTCAAAAGGTGAAGCTTTTGGAATGACGAGGTCCCCCACCTCCAGCACTAGAGCAGGGCAGACTAAATGATGAGAGGTCATTCGTCAGTAACTACATCAGGCTTTCCAGCCTTCTATCTCAGCCTTCACAATGGAGGCCAGGGAGCACTACACTCTGCTGAAACATTCTTCTAATTTTGGTCTGCCAGCTCCAGGAAATTGAAGTCAAAGGTTCACTGCATCTTGTGCCACAAAAAATGATCTTCTCGGGTCCAATGTGTAAAGGAGAAAGGATGAATTAACCTGGATTCTAATAAATGGGACACAAAGGAGTGAGAGTGGCTGTAAAAATTTCATGAAACAGTGAAGTCTGTGTGAGAGTGGCTGCAATTGTCATGTACTTTGGCCCTTCTTTATGTTCCTATAGGCGTCCTTGTTGTGAATTTCTCATTTGTCAGCCTTTTCTTGTTCAGTCAGGTTCCTTTTTAGTCTTTATTTTTTTACAACCTTTTGAAAATTAATTTGTTTTCTAAACCTTCTAAAATAGCAATGACATTTTATATTTTATTTACTTATACAAGTGAAGAATACTAAGAAAAACTGAAATTACAGAAACACAGTCCAAATTATTTTCACGTTTAGATGATCTATTTCTTGTGCAGATCATCATTAGAGCTTTAAATTAAGGTTAGCACTTCTCTTTGCTCATATGCATGTAGTCTGGCAAATGAAGAAGAAAAAGAACAAAAGAAAAAATATTCAACCAGTGGGATGAAATAAAAAGAACTCCTATTTTGTATCACAAACTGATTTTGCATAGAGGTTTATTCCTTCACTTAAAGAGCTACTATTGTCATCTGCCACTGAAAGGCAGAAAACAATGTTTCTGTGTGCATGTTTATAAAAATATAGTAGTCATTGGATGTTATAAAAAGTAGTCATTGGATGTTGAGTCAACCCCATCCAAGATGGCTGCTACACAAATTGACGATGGGTGTTTTCCAATTGCAAGAAACCTCGTATTGATGCCTTGGTCCCACCCCGGTTGCCTAGGAGATACATCATTAGGAACCGCCATTGCGTGTTCCAGTCGTTTCCAATGTTCATGTGCTAGCAAGGCGTCTGTGCTCCATTTGTTAGCCGTTTAGCTAATTCACCAAGGATTCACAAGAGGTGCTTTGTTGCCTTCTCTTGGTCAAAAATTTCCCAGAATGTAGCGCGGTATTTTCAAACAGATGTGATCAGGAGCCGGCAGCAGCTACTTCGGGGGAAAATTTCCAGTTTAAATGTAAATCAACTAATTGTAGCTTTTGGGCTTATATGTAAAATGTTTTTTTTAGATCCAAAGCAGTTATCTATGGTTGCTTAGTTGATTAGTAGTTGCAGCTTTGGTGGCTAGCAGGTACTAACTCACTTACACATTTGATTTAACCAATTTATACACAATTAAAAACATAAAATGCTCGTTATACATCTATATTGAAACTTAAAATTACTATGATGGGCGGGACATAAACAGAGCAGGGGGTGGGCTCTGGCCAGCCACGGTCACGTGGGACAAGTCTGTTTCATTTAACCGTTTTCTTTGACCAAGGAAGGACAGTGTCCTCGTAAGCAAGGCATCTGGCCTGGCAAGGCAGTGCCTTATTTGTTTTTGTTTGTTTTGTTTTTTTGTCATTTTTCCCTTTAGATATTTTCCTGTGTTGTGTTTGGTAAAATTTCTGTCCTTGTAACCTCTTATTGTTTCCCTCAGCTCAACCTTTAGCTTCTCACGCTCATTACCCATCTTGTTCATCTTTAAGTCTACATGTCTTTGTTGCTGCCTTCTCTTGTTCATTATAATCTACAGTTTCATTCCGAGTAGGTTCCTCGTCTGCTCACCCATTAATATATTTATTATCTAGCAATTTGTGCCCCCCCCCTCCCCTGGACCCACAAACGCATGCATTCACCCACACAGACACACCCACATGCATGCACCCACTTACATGCACACACATGCATGCACCCACACACACGCACCCACACACATACACATGCACACACGCATGCTCACACGCACACGCCTTCTAGTTCAACTGTACAGCCTGTATTGAAGACTATGCTACACTTTGTGCCCAATAACACAAAAAAAGCATATCATGAGAGCACAAGAATATTCTGTTTTTAATCCTAAATCTAGCTTTTACAACCTGACTTGTTTAACTCTGTACTGCTCCATGACACCAATGTGCTAGACAAAAGCTTATAAAAGGGACACTAACAGCAAAAGCAGTCTTAATTCATCTTAACGCTACTTCTTAATTAAATCTTAAATTTGCACTAACTTCATCTTACATTTGAGTGAGGTACATATTGTAACTCATTTATTTATTATACTACACTAAAATAAAGAGTGCTATATTTTTCTTTGACATGCATCAGGGTGTAATGCTTCTCTTTTGTCTTAAAGGAAATTCTGTATTGTGTACCGAGTTTCCTTTTCCTTTCAGTCTGTCAGTGTCCTTAACTTGGCCTGCAGCCCAAATAGGCTTGTAATCCTCAACCTCTGAGGTTCAGTGAATTAGCACACCACTAACCAGCTGACTCAACAACTGGGAATTTATCAGGACTTCTGATAATGTCAGCAGGATGCTGCGTTTTGGGCAGAGAGGCCAATCACTGGAAGCAAAGAATTTTCCAGCTTGACCACTTACAAAGTCACGTGTTCATCTGTTCATAATGCAGGAGAGAAGCCTGGGATGGTGATGGTAATCATTAGGAAGGTAGTAGCTAAGCAGCACCTAGTACCAAAGAGAAAATTGTTCAGAATTGAAATGCTGCTCAGAGTAATGCAGCACAGTTGTTTGTGATCTGCCTTTTGATCTTTCAACCAGACAAGAGATGATTGACAGACTGACAGATCCCTTTTCCTTTGAAATCAAAGTCTGACCGCAGCTGCACTTGACTGGGTAAGAATGCTGCTGTGCTGTGACAGCTTTGGCTTCAGGATTTAAACTTTAAATAAAAAAGACTTGCTCTGTAATTTTAACCAGTTAGTTCTGAATTAAATTTAGGAATTATTCATTAGTAGAAAGAGGAGTCTTCTCACCTTTTGGTTGGGCAGTGTACACACTGATTTCATGAATCATGTGACTTGAGGTCGCCTGATTCCCTGGAACTCATTCTGAACAGTTTCTAGTCAAATCTCTACACTTGGAGAGCTGTGCTTGCAAGATGTCTACTTTTTTGTGAAACTATTCTTGAACCAAAGTGGAATCGAAGGCAGTGAACCACATAAAGGAATAAAAAAGTCTTTGACCCAAGCCAGCCTCACTGAGGTTAGGACAGCCAGTAGGCATGCACTAATCATTTTCACTGTCCAACACTGATGCACCCCTCTTTGATCTATATGACACTTTCCAATGGATGGTCACACATTACACTGCTTTTACTCACCGAAGTTTGCTCATCAGCACAAATGGTCTGCACAAATGGTGTACAAAGTAAGACACAACCCGTTGTCTGTAAATATACAAAGGATATTTTCAGACAGAGATGGAGGCTATAATCTCAGAAGTAAAAAAATAATCCAATGCTAGAACAATTAGGAAAACATTGGTAACATTTTACAATAAGGGTCCCTTTATTAACATTACTTAGTGCATTATTAAGCATTAATAAACTATTAAAAATATAAACAACTGCTTAATATTACTGTTAATATTAAATAATGTATTACTAAGCAGATACCCCCCCACCCCCCCGGCCCTTTGTGCTAACCTTAAAGACACTTAATAGTTAACAATATTGGGACCATTAATAAAAGGATCCTTTGTTTATTAATGCTTAATAATGCAGTAAGTAACGTTAATAAAGGGACCATTATTGTAAAGTGCTACCAAACCATTTTGTGTTTCTATCTGTGGAATCGTCTCAGTGTAGAAATACAGGAATGTCCAGACATCAACTGTCATGTCCTGTGTCCCATGTCTCCCCAGTCCCTTCCATGTATTTGATTATATTTGCCCTATTAAATATAGCTTACATTTTCATCTTCCCTTCCCAGCGTGTTTTGTCTGTTTTGTATTTAGTTTAGTTCTGCTCCTGTGTATTTAACCTTTGACCCTTGTGTTCCTTAGCTGTTTTCCATTGTCTATAGTCATCTATTCTCCCACTCTTAGTTTATTCCTCATTTAGCTTTTGTTATGTTCATTCCATTTGCTCCTCGGTTTTCATTTAAGATCCTGTTAAGTTTAATCAGTTTCAGTGTCTATCCTACTTTCTCCTAGTCTTTCAGTTTTAGTAATCTTCAGGTTTTGTTTCTCTGTGGCTAGTTTATCTGATTTGCATTTATCCTCCCTGTTTTAGTTATATTCCTTTCTAGCCTTTTCGTTTCCAGTTCTTGGTTATGGGCTATATGCACGCTCCACTTCCGCATTCCACATAAGACCGCACTCCTCCTTCCGGTTGCTCCGGTCGTTGGCAAAGCTGAGAGTTTGGAGTTCACCCGGTGCTTATTGGAGTTAGTTGCTTATGAATTTTCAGTCGGACGTGTTATTGGTGGAGGATTATTATAAAAATGCGAGAGAACCACTTTATTCATTTTTTTTATCTAAACAGAGACAATTCGCCTTACATCATTGATTGTAACTTTTGGTAACTCCAGTAAGCACCAGGTAAACTCCAAACTCTCAGCTTTGCCAACGACTCTAACAACCGGAAGGAGGAGTGCAGTCTTATGTGGAATGCGGAAGTGGAGCGTGCATATAGACCATCGTTTGGTATTCTGTTATTCATTGTGTCTTTAGCTTTAGTGTAATCATTCTCCTCCTGTTGTCTTTGTATTTTGCCTCCCTTCCCCAGAGCTAATTAATTACACCTGTCCATCTTTATCATCAGTACTAATTATACCTGTTGAATGGCTGTGTCCAAATCCAGGGGTTGCGTGCTTATGAGGTCGGATTTTAAGAGCAGTGACGTCACAGCTCTGCGTTGAAGACTGTCCAAATTCCAAGAATGCTCATAAAGCGGTCTTGAAATGCGTTCTTTTGAGAACGGGTGCGGTGTAGTCTCCATTGTCTCCTCACCTCCATAAATCCCGTGATGCACTGCGGAATTCATTTATGTACCGGCAACAATGGCAGAAGAAACGGGAGACGCAGCAGGAGAGCAGCAGTACAACTTTAAATGACAGCTCATTAAAATCTGACTGAACAAAACGTAAAAGCCTGAAGTGGTGGTTGTGTTTTCTTATGCGTTTCCTGTTTTCATTAGGCCTGTCATGTGTTTTTGTATTATTGTTCTTAATTACAGGTCATAAAATTGGTAAATAAAAAATCATAAAATAACCAAGGACAAGTTTAAAGGAGTCATCACCTGAAATTTTTACTTTTCCACTTGAAAAAATTTATATAATGGCTTCCTAATGATTTTTCACTGGATGAGAAGCCGAAATTTAACATTGAAGCGTTTGTTTAATCTTTCCTTCTTCAACCAGCTCACATGCACCCCACGAGCACGCGCATTCCAAAACGAGAACTTGAGCTCTGGCCGTATATGTCGACACAAAGGCCGAATATAAACAAATATGAACCAGCAGCGAACAAACCAGCACAACAAAGCTCATTTCATAACGTGAAACGCATAAATTATGTCTTACCGTTGACGTCTCATGTTATAATCCGTGTTATGGGAGACAAAACTCAACTCAGTTTGTGTATTCCATCTTCACAACAGCATAAGAGCCGATGCCTGGCTGTTAGCTTGCTTTGTCCCAACTCAACAACATGCGAGGGTGCCTTTACGCACGAGGCGAGGCTCGGGCTCGTACATACACGGTTGGATCCCGTAGGTCACTGCCAGGTTGGGTTCAGTTATAACTTTTGTTATTTTGGAGCAAGACGCTGAAGCTGCTTCTTGCTCCCTTCCACCAATCAACGCGCCCCTCAGTCCCGCGCGCATCCGAGAAAGCCGAAATATCGCGTGTGATCTCGCGAGAAAATATGCCCTTTACAATAAAGTATCAAAAAAGCACATTTTTAATTTATTTTTTCAATTCAATTTATTTTAATGGTCTAAAAGACTATAATAGGACGTAGATACCCATGATATTATAGGTGATGACTCTTTTAAAACATTTGCGAGCTCCATTTCTGCAGCTTCTTCTTAATGCAGTAGCAGTTGGTAGGTGACAGGAGGACATCCACCGAAGTAGGGGCGGGACTATTATTTAAGGCTAGAATGTCCACATTCACAGCTGTTAACATCCGGTCTAACCGGTCTCCAGAGACCATTGAGGACGGGTAGGGATGCACCGATACCACTTTTTTGGAAAACGAGTACGAGTACTTGCATTTCAGTACTCACCGATACCGATACTGAGTACTTAATAAAAACATGATTTTAATTTACAGATAACAGCTTTAGTTGTATACTTTAACAAAAAAACAAGGGACTCGTTTGGAATTAAGAACATTTATTTAAAATGAAAATTTCTCCCTGCTCTGAGCTGCAGCTGGGGCCTTGGGGGCGGGCACTCGGCGCCTGTGATTAACCCCTTACACGCCGCTCAAACAGACATTTCTCAGACCGTGGTATCGGTCCCCGGTATCGAGGGACTTTTAACGAGTATGAGTACTTTAGAAAATGTGGTATCGAGGCCGATACCCGATACCGGTATCGGTGCATCCCTAAGGACGGGTACTCATGGGCATGCAATCCCTGGATTTGGACACAGCCTTTGTCTCCACTCACCTCCTCAGTGTATTTAAACCCAGCCCTGTCCATTGTTTGTTGTCGGTTCCTTGTGTTTGCTCCTCATGTTTTTGTCCTTGTGACGTACACCTCTGCTTGTCATCCACCAGAGGGTGTGGAAGGACAGGAGCAGCTCCTCAGGCAACTAGTGATGGTAAACTCGATTCTTTTTACTGAATCGAGTTTGAATGAGTCACTCACCAAAATGAATCGGGTTTTCGAGTAATTTGAGTCACTGAGTCAGTTGCCCAGAGTGCAAAAATAAAATCTACATTTTCACTCAAACTTAATTTGCTCCTCTTTCTATGTAAATCCTACTGCTAAGATGAGTGATTGAAAAAAAACTATCCATTTTATACACTGAAATTCATTTTTTAAAATAGTGGTGGAACTGAAATATTATATTTTTTCTGCTTATTATATTTGCAAAAAAAAAAAGGTGTAGACTGAATATGGCGTCAGTCACACTATCAAAGTTCAGCTCAGGTGAAGGAGCGACTCTTCTCCTGTAACAGCCTGAGTTTCTGCAGCTGACAGCCAGGAGGGAGAGGTGAGTGAGCTTGTAGTACCGCAAGCTTCCACTGGGGGACTCCTATGAGCTGAAACCCGGGTGGGAGTAGTGAGTGATCCATACCGCGAGCAGCGTGAGTCATGACTCATGAGCTGAGCCAGGGTAGGGGTTAGTGATTCGTATGTAATTACACAAGCTTCCACTGGGGGACTCATACGAGCTGAAACTCGGTTGGGAGTAGTTGTGAGTGACCCTACCGCGAGCTACGTGAGTCATGACTCATGAGCTGAGCAAGGATAGGGGTTAGTGATTCGTATGTAATTACACGAGCTTCCACTGGGGGACTCCTATGAGCTGAAACCAAAGACTGTATATATAAAAGGCTGAAACCCGGTTGGGCAGCGTGAGTCATGAATCATGAGCTGAGCCAGGTTAGCGGTACTGCGAGCCTCCAGTCCAATGAGTGACTCGTTTGAGCTGAAACCCGCGAGGGAGGGGGTGAGTGACTCTGAGTGAGGCCCGCTACGGAGGAACTGAATGATTCGTTCATGCTACGATTTAGCACCGGACATTTTAAGCTAGCTTTCAGGAAGGGAGGGGGTGAGTGATTCAACGTGCTGTTAGCAGAGCGATGCTACTGGGAACTAATGAGCTTCCAGGCCAGAGCAGGTAAGAAAATGCTTTTATTAAGAAACTGGCTGTTATTTTTTTCCACAATTTTAATGATAAGCTAGATATATTTCTACTAATGAAAATAGTTTGCTAACAGTAACAGGGACGAGTCAGTAAATGAGTCAGTTGGGATTGTGACTCGTGATTCGTGAGTCAGTAAAGTGATTCTCGAGTATTGAACGATTCGTTCATGACTCGCACATCACTACAGGCAACGCCCTTCTCCCTGCTCCTCTCTGGGAGAGCCCAGCTGCACCTCATTCAATCAGCCAATCTCCAGTGAAAAGGGTGCAGCTGGAGAAACCTCAGGGGAGAGAAGCTTTGAGATTTGGTCCTTGGAGGTGGAACCTCTCGCTTTTCTCCCCATTCGGTGTCTCAAATCCCTTGGTACTGTGGTACATTGTTGCTTAGATTTAGAGTTCGGTCTGTGGACTGATTGTGGGTTTTATTCCCACCTTAGGTTATCATTAAAGGTTTCTCCAGAAGGTGACTGGTAAGATCCGGCCTTCTTTGTTTTGTTTTCAGGTTTGGTAATCGACTAATCCTTTGGTTATTGTGGTCCTTTCCCAGTCGCCCTTTTGACTGGCGCCCTTAGTTATTGTTAGTCTATTATTAGTATTATCTTTTGCTGTTTAACTCTCTGCTCCTGCCCTTAGAGAGGAGGACCCAGGGAGAATGTAATAAAATCTCTTTGTAAATAGAATCACAGACTTTGAGTTTTTTTTGTGATAAAACACTTTCATTTTATTTTTATGCATTTCTTCTCACTTCATCTCTCCTAAGCGAGCTGAGGACGTAATAGTCCTTCTGCTTCTGTTCCTGCACCTGCTCCAGACCACGGCTTTAATAAAACATTTTGATTTTTGAACTTACCTGGCTGCCTCCTGGATATTCCTGCATTTTGGGTCCTGCTCTACACACCACTTCATGACATCAACTAGATTGTTTCAATTTAAAGATATTTTACTAAAACATTATTTAGTTGAGGAAGGACTGACTAATTTATACATGATGATTTTGTTGCTCCATATGTATGTGCACATGACTTTGTCTTGCACATTCATGTGATTGTATGTATAATGTATAATGCCACTTATAATTTCATAATTAACATATGTTGATAATAGTTAAAGGCCCAATGGCTACTGCTGAGCTCTTAGAATGAGACAATGACAGTGTTGATTTTGAGATACTGTGCTAGGGTTTAAGACGTTAATGCATTTCCCTCTCATTTCAAACATCAAACTGAACTGTTTTGCTATGACTAGAGTTAAATCTCTATTGATTATACATTTTTAATGTTTTTCTGTTTCTTTTACTCTTTGATTTTCCTATCATGTTCAGACTACGCTAAAGGAGTTCTGGTTATTTGATTTGGAGAACCAACTTGGAGCCATTATATATCTCATTGAATGATTTTTTTAGTAAATTCTTGATGAATTTTGAGTTTCTGTTGAGGATCACAGAGAAGGGAGACAGTTTATGTACACAAACCAGTGAGTGTGGCTTTTAGAAGTCCTACTTTCACCATTCTAGTTTAAAAAAAATTGTCAGCTCTAAAAACATCTCAAGCTACTTTTTTCAATTACCAACAACTCGACATTACAGTGAAATGTATTTATCTACTTATCAACTTATGACTTGTCTTCACTAAGAGATGACGGTGGCAGAGGACTTAAGTCGTAACCGGAGGGTTGATGGCGCAAGTCCCACTCAGTCTGTCACAGTTGTTGTGTCTTTGGGCAAGACACTTAACCCACCTTGCCTGCTGGTGGTGGTCAGAGGGACCGGTGGTTCCTGTGCATTTGTCAGTGAGCCCCATGGCAGCTGTGGCTACGTTGTAGCTAATGACCTCCAGCGTGTGTGTGAATTACTGGATGTGTTATGAAGCGCCTTGGGGGGTTGTACCTGTATACAAAATACAAACCATTTACCACAGTCATCTAGAATCTTCTGGCTGTGATCCAAAACAGTTGCTGAGAGCAGACTCGTTTGTTTAATATATAGACTGCAGTACCCAATTTTGACCACAAGATGTCATTTTTACTTCATGCACCTTAAACTTCCTAAGACCCAAGGGTTTCAGGTTACTTTCTGAATTCCCTTAGCTAGTTGAGTAGTAGCTCAAACATTTTTGAACAGCTATCAAACATTACTTGCTAGTTTTTATCGACCAATTTTCGGGGTTGTTCGACTAAACCATCCTTTCCCCAGCAGGACCCCAAGGTTTTCACAGGCTATCCTAGAAATATAATCTCTCCATGTCCTGGGTTGGCCTGGGGGCCTCCTGCTGGTAGGACATGCTCAAAACCTCTCCCCTGAGAGGCGTCCAGAAGGCATTCTAACCAAACGCCTAAAGCACCTCAGCTTTCCCCTCTTCATTTTGAGGACCAGTGGCTCTACTCTGAGATCCTCACATCTCCTCTTCAAATATTAAAACAATTAAATGTTAATGCTTTTTTAGAATTGAATAAAACATTTTAATATATTCATTTTTAATTCAAATGAAAACTAAGTCATCTTGAATAATAACATGTCAAGTTTGAAAAGAATACAATTTTAAAGAGCCAAGAGCCAACTTCCTCATAAGATTTTTACCAATCCTCAGCCTACAGACTCTCATCTTTAGTTTAAATCTGTTCAGGGGTCAAATGGTTTGTTTGTAACACTTTAAAGGTTTTTTGGGGAAAATATCACACACTAGGCTCAGATTAGCAGATTTATGTCTTTTAATACTGCAGTCATCTCTCATTTTGTGGCCACTGATCTCCTTAAAGGCTCTGTGATTTTTAGCTTTTCCACAGGGAAATTTGAACATTCTCCATCTTTTTGAGCATTCAGCACACATGGATATCATTAGAAACAAAATTAATCGATCCACTGAACAGCATAACACTGCTCACAGGAGAAAATACAGCTTGTAAGGCAATAATTTTGTTGCAAAGCCATTTAGTGGGGACTGTCAGTCAATGTGTCTGTGCTAGTTCTTTAAATGGCGTCGTCTCTGCTCAGTCTTACTCTTCATGTTTGTGTGTTCATTTTTCAACAAGCAGCTTGACAGCAACGTCTCTCCCTGTTTCCCTCAGTGGGTCCAAGTTCTGCACGCTTGAAGAACCGCCTTGCGCTGTGAAAGCAGTAACCTTGGTGAACTTGTCTGTCAGTCAGAAAAGTAGACTCTTAGGAGATATTACACTTTTATACCTGACTGTTCATTGACTCGAAGCTGTCAATCTGGATTCAGCTGCTATGCATTTCTTCCCAGTTAATCACAGGAGCACTCACCCATTCTGTCTCATGAATCAACTGCTTATCTCTTAACTGATATAGACAAAGAAGCGATTATATTAATGTATTCATTCCAGGATTTAAAAGGAGAAAAAAAACTGTTTAAAAAACTTTTGACAAAGTACATCAGAGTTCAGCTCATGCTAAGTACTGTTGATCACTGAAAATAAATAAAAAGTTGTTTTCAATATAATTCAAAATATGTATTGAATTTTCATTATTATACAAACTGGTGTATGTCTGATCAAACATACTTCAATATAAATAAATTAATAAATAAAAGAAAATTAAGTCAGGTATAGATGTTGGTCCAAAGGCAGCTCAACTGTTCATCTGTTCTCCAAAACTTTCCCATTTTTTCTTTCATCCTTTCATTTTTAAAGTTTATTCTCCCCATTTTTTTTTTACGTGCCACAGGTCCCATCATCTGGGTTTTCCACACCTTCAAGGTGGGAGCTTTGGCCTCTTGGACAGGGCTGAGTTGCCTATCAGGCTGCAGTTAGACCAGAATCTGGACTTTGAGAATCAGGCTGTTGCGTTCTCATGTTTATTGAAAAGATGACCAAAACCTAACATCCCACATGTTTTCAGGCCTTCCTGTTTGATTCATTGGTTAGTTGCATGAAAACTTCTCAGGGCAGTCAGAACAGGCTAATGTTCGCGGTCACCACAAGCACGGTAATCAACTTTTTACCATCCCAAATATGGACATTTACACAAGGCATCTACAGTAAGGTCACTCTAAAGAGTTTCAGAACATTTACACAGGATTTTCATATCAGGATATTTTTTTATTTCCTATGTGTTTTCTTGTGCTTGTCAATGTGAATTCACATCACAACAGTCCATTAGTTTTTGTGGATATTTAGCAGTGGGGTTTGTGTTGTTCTCTGATTTGCTCTTCTGTCATTGCCTGCTCTGTTTCTTTACACTTTTGTGTTTATGCTTCTTCCTCCGTGTTCATACACTGTAGGCTCAGCTTGTGCTCTGTCACCTCTGGTCAACACCGGCCGACACGTCTCCCTCTCTGTGACATAAACACCATTACTCTGTGCAGGGAAACATTTTCTGTGTGTTTGTCCCTGAATGTCTGGAACAGGGCAAATTGTTCCTGAGACATATGTGAAGGTTTTGGAGGTAAAATATTTGCTGTGGTATCTCTCTGGATGGTAAACAGCAGGAAGACCAGTAGACATGAGCCCAGACAGAAAAAGCAAAATAGGGAAACAGTCAAGGACAAATTTAGTCATTCTGAGGCCCTAGACAAAGCACAGACATGAGATCCTCCACTTCCCTAACATGTCATTATTTTTCAAGCTATATTTATTGAAAACCTACATATAGCGTACAGTACACACAGTTTATTTCCAAATGTACTGTAAGTCATACCAGCAAGGTTTTTAACAGTTACAGTTCATTTTAATTGGGGAATACACCTTTTTTTAAACAAGCTATAATACATTTATGATCTATTTAAAATATTTTTATGAAGTTCTCCCTCTCACATAAACCGATCTAACCACTTCTATTCGTGACTGTTTCGGTTCCTTTCAGAATGAGCCATTTCAGTAGCCTGACAAGCCATCCTATCTATGTGGATATATAGTCTGGCCATGACCCATATAGAAAGTTCAGTCGAGAGGCAGGATCTATGGTTGTCTTTCAAACTATCTCCGCATGATATTGGACAGCAAACACTGTGACGTACTCACCACTTCAGATGTCAGTCAACAGGGCAGTCCACCATACACTGTCGAAGAAGATACAAATACATCCTTTCTCTAAATAAACCAAAGTACCTCTATCTGCTCTTGACTCAAAGAAAAGCCCAAGTCTAAATAGTCCAAAGTTGATGCCAAAGGGTTTCAAATGAGCCTCCATCTTTGTTATTTTGCTCAGTCGCCATAACATCCCGCCCACCAAACCGATAGAGCGCTTTGATTGGCAAGACACAAGACTGTTCAGGCATGCTAAGGTTCCAGTGGAGCGTGGCTAGACAGACCTGCAAACAAAGTAATTGTGCTTCTGCTACGGTCTGTCTTGATTTCTAGGCTACCGTTTCAGGGCTCTGTCACTTTAATGCAAATATGCTGTTGCTGGCCACGCCCACTCATCTTCTGCTTAGGCTGCTATCAAGTGAGAAAAAAAATGCTTTGTTCAAATTCAAGATAAAATTATTGTTGCCACATCCTTCTACAAAGTGGTCCACCAGTACTCTGTCTCTGATCCATTGACAACTGCAGTGATCTGAATATTTATGCCGATGACAGGACTGTGACCTGTACTAAAGTCCTTAATCATTATTTTTGACTAAACAACTTTGCTAAAAGACAAATTTGACATTTAATAACACAAATGGAGTCTATGCTGTAAGTCTATCAGGTGTTTTATGAAGCCCTTAAGAATCTTTAGACCCGAGGTAATTGCCCACCTTTGCCTACTTATAAATCTATTTCTGAAACCTGTCAATGGTTACTTCCCAAAAGGTTATTTTAATGGTTGAACTTTTCTCTAAAACTTAAGTTTCATATCTGTTTTTATTTAATTTTTTACTCTGCTTTAGAATTAAATACTAATAAGAAATCAGTTTGCTGATCAGATAGACATTCACTGTCTTGTCTGGGGCAACAAATCAGATGCTCATGCTGAGGGGAAGGAGAGGAGGAGAGATGCTAGATGACACCTGGAATAAGGGAGAGACCCAGCAATTTTGTGTAATGATACTAATTGTAAAGCAAAAGTTGCCTCAAGTCGATCCAGAATTGTGTCATCCAACACATGGCAGCACATCTGAAGGCATATTTTTGTCAACTGTTACAAAATCTCAATGACAATTGTGCCTGGAACCTGGGCCTCATTTTAGGAGGTCGTGTATTTCTTTATGATCAGGTCATTACAAACATCTGCTGCACCGAAGAAGAGTTACACGATGCCACCTGATCCTTTGGTACATTAAAATGGAACAGACATACTGCAGAGCACATTTTCAGAAGCTATGTTTATTATGCAAATTGCATATATTATGTTAATTTAGAGCGCCCATTTAAAAGGATTTTAATCACTTTATCTAAGTCAACTACAACAGACTGTCTTTCCTTAATTAAAATCTTTCATATTTTGATTTCCGTCCAACCCTAATTACTTTTGGCAAACCACAAGCCTTTGGATTTACCATCAGTCCAGTGCTGGAAGTAAAGTTGGAGTGAGCTGCTGCCTTTGGCTTTCCAGTGCTGGGGTACCCATGTCTGATACCAGCCAGTGCTCCTGATAGCAAAGCCTCTATGCATGGTCAGATCAATAGATCGGCTCTTGCGAGACTAATATTACCTAACTGTGAAAATTGAGTAATATTACCAGCCCTGCTATAGGAAAGCTGTATTGATTGTGTGGTCAATATCAAAGAACAAATATCAAAGGCTGTGCATAAAAGTCCTCAATGATGGACTATTCTGTTTTTACCAACCATTTAAAAGAAGAGAAAATTCAATAGCAATCTAAGACTGGTTTCCATTTCCAGCAGTGTGTGTGTTTTGTTGTGCAAAGATGTGTCCTTGCTTAAATATTAGGTTTCCCTGCTTTTAAAGTAGTGAAATAGTCATGCATCTATTTATAAAATGTTACTGATGGTGAACAGAAGACTGTGTTTTCTCCACTCATTACACACTCATGCATTTTTCAACTGAACACCACTGGTGTGAGAGGTTCTCCGTTCAATAATATCAGAGAAGGAGAAGCAGCCGGCTGCTACCACTTCAACTTTAGGACAAACTACCAGAGTCCCAAAAAGAAAAACACCATTTGAAGTCACGAACAACAAAAGATGTTTGGACCTAGAAAACGATGACTGGTGTTTAGTGATCTCTCGTTTCCTCTGGTAATGTGGGTTTCCGGTTCAAGGAAGATACTCGAGGGGAGGGGTGAGTTACATAACTGTGTTTGCGTTCAAAACCTAGCTTGTTTGCAGATTTGCTATAGCAGCTTTAACAACACTTTGTAGACCATTGGTGTATAGGGTTTAGCCCATATGCTGTCATTTACCCAAGTCCACTGTCATGCACTGCCATGAGCTGATGTTCTGAATAAAACTGGAGTTTAAATTAGTTTTGTCCATAATACAGTATTATAGAGATAGTATGTGTCCTATTACTATCTTACCCATTCATGTACCTTTAATGTTGTTTTAAATCATCTAAAGTACTTATTTATATTTCCACAATACAATGCTGAAGCAATTTGCAAGTTGCTCTTGCAAACAAACTTCTTCAGATTTGCATTTTCTTGAGCCTGTGAGACTTTTCAGGTATTCTAGTTTCCTCAGGTAATCTAAAACCAAATATTTCAGGTTAATGAAAGATTCTAAATTGACTTTAGATGTGGGTGTGAGCATGCATGGTTATTTCCTGCTCTTATGATCAACTGGCAACCTATCCAGGGTGTACCCTACTGCCCACTGGTACCTCCCATCACTATCACCATCACTGGTAGGCTAAATGAATAAATCAATGAAGTTTGAATCAACTGCTCTTTACTTAGTGATGATTAAATTAGATTTGGCTTGCAAGAATGTGTGCTGAATTTCAATAGGTAAAAACTGATTTCATCTAAATTCACAAAAATTAACTTTTATCTTTCAAAACTTAATAAAGACCCAGGTAGCAAAATTGGTCTGGGCCAGATGTGGCCCACATCTGGCACTTACATCTGGCCAACATACCGCAATGAATGAGGGGCCCCCACTGGCCCAGGCCAGTTTGCCAGAGGTGGGCCATGTATGGCCCATAGCCGTTCCAGCACTGGGCCAGTTGTGGTAACCTGCACTGGCCCACACCAGGCCCAGCTCAGGCAGGGGCGGCTCGGACTTGGCAAACCAGATGTGGGCCAGTGGTGGACCGTCATTCATTGCGGTATGTGAGCCAGATCTGCCATGGGTGCCGGATGTGGGCCATACCTGCTGAACTGCTTATTGCTCAGTCACAAATTTAGAC
>SSNS01000049.1:2952127-2969571 GCA_006937985.1 Aphyosemion australe | reverse complement strand
TATACCTACGTTTTGAGCTATAATTTATAAATCTACTCAAAGTATTGTGGCTGTAAGACAGTTTTTGGTGCTTATGAAAACAGTTGAGGAAACACAAGTCCACTCTAGCAGTGAGCAGCAGAAGGAGGGGCAGACTGCTTCATTTCAAGTGAAAGAATGGTCCAAAAGTGGCTCTATATGTTTGAGTACACACATGATTTTTTTATAAAACAGTAGGTATTTTTGTCAGCTTTCAGGGGATGTCTTTGTTTTTGCTGTAACTGTAACGGTTCTTCTGCTACAATCGCTAACGAGCCGAGGAGTCCTGTCTTCTATCTCAGTCACAAGAAGGGCTGCATGAAAGAGCCCAACTTCTCTTTACATAATGACATCCACCGGTGCTTTTTCAGCAAGAGTGTTAGCTCAGTGAGATATTAGGAGGGTTCCCATGCGGAAGAACCGAGTTCAAATCCCACCTGTGGCAATTTCTTGATTCTGATCTATGATTTCTGATCTTTAAACAATGTCAAACATTTCAACTTACATCCAACTTTTAAAGCTAAACTACACCTAATAACTCTCATTTTATACTGCAGCCTAAATGCTCTTCTTTATTCAATCTTACATAAGGACATCCACCTGTATTTTTCAGCCAGAGTGTTAGCTCAGTGGGATAGCTGGAGGGTTTGCAAACAGCAGACACGGGTTCAAACCCACCTGTGGCAATTTCATCATTCTTTTCTTTAAACTATTTCAAACTTCTTTCTTCAACTACATTCAGCTATTTTTGAATATTAAGCTCAGTTTCAGCTTCAATTCAGTTATTCGGCAGCTTTGGCAATCAATTTCAGCGACGCAGCATTCAAACGCATTTCTGCAAGAAATGCAATTGATCTAGTTACAGTGATGATGCTCAGCTCCGGTTATCCATATTGTCTCCTTTTTAAAAAGCACCTTTTTATAGTGCTTGTGAAGCACTCTGTGATTTTCTTCTTCTTCAGCATTTTTGAATTTAAAATTTTTAAGTATTTTGAATAATTTAAATATTTCTGTTTTCTTATTGTTTACTCTTTATTCTTATTTTTTACTCTCCTCTTTTCTGCTCCTGTAATAAATGTCGTTGCTGCTGTGACACCAAATCTTCTCCACTGAGGGACAATAAAGGGATTTTCTATTCTATTCTTCTATCTGTAGTCTGTCCAGTTCCTGTTTTACTGCAGGTTAAATCCTTTTTCACAGGCCAACAACAAAAAACCAAAAATAAAATATCTCAGCTATTCATTTTCTTGCTTTGGAGCAGAAAAAGTGCATAAAATCACAATAATTCAACTCAGTTTGCTCCACTCTGATTGACTCTGATGCTCACTGGTTCCAGCCAGGGAGCTGCATCTCTGGGGCTAGTCTCTGAGCTGAGGAAGGTGTTCATCAGTGAGACTCCTGAGTTGTTTTGTTCATCTTCATCATAGACAACAGTTGCTCTCATAGGTTGGTGCTGCTGAGCATGGAGAGCAGCTAGAGCACAGAGTTATGTCAGTGTGTCGGGGAGGACAGATGGAAACTGCAGCAGCCACAGAGTCAGACTCTGACTTGAACGAGTCACTACACTGAAGTTCAACCAGCTCCTTCTGGAGGTTGGTTGAGCTTTCCCTTCAACAGCGCACAGGTTACTGATCAGTTGGAATCTTGATTTCTAGGCTTCAAAGTCGGCAAATCACTGGTTAAATATTTTCAGTTTGTCCCATACTGAGGAGGAGATAGCTGCAGACACTGATACTAGTAGCATGGACGCTAATGACTGTAAACAGAAATAATAATGGGTTGGATTTATATAGCGCTTTTCTAGACAGTCAAAGCATTTTCAATTATTCACTCACAGCCAGTGATGGTAAGCTACTATGTAGCCACAGCTGCCCTAGGGCAGTCTGACAGAGTTGAGGCTGCCATTTTGCACCATCGACCCCTCTGACCACCACCAACACAGGCAAGTGAAGTGTCTTGCTCAAGGACACAACGTCAGAATACTCGGAGCTGGGATTGATCCCACAATCCTCTGATCATTGGTCAACCCGCTCTACCTCCTGAGCTACTGCTGCCCCTCAGTCCCTCCTGAGCCTGGTCTAACCCCACAGCCTACCTGAGTGTTGTTGCTGACTATCTCCATCACTATCTGACCACATGTCTACTTCCAGCAGCATCATGCAGCATGTAACAAAGCTCAGATCGTCTCTAACTGGTTTCTAGAACATGACCATCAGTCCACTGGACTCCAATGGCCTCCACAGTCACCAGATCTCAATCCAGTCCAGAACTTTTGGGATGTGGTGCAACGGGAGGTTCTCATCATGGATGGAGCTGATGCTGTCATGTCAGGCTGGACCAGAACCTCTGAGAACCAGAATCTCTGATAAACAGAACCTCTGAGGACCAGAACCTCTGAGGACCAGAATCTCTGATGAACAGAACCTCTGAGGACCATTTATCTTGTTGAATCCATGACATGAATTATTAAGACAACGGTGAAGGCAGAAGAAGGTCAAAACTAGTTCGGACAGCATGTACCTGATATGCTGGTCAGCAGCCATATGCTTGATAAGGTTGTTTCTATAGAAACGGGGATTGTGCATGCACAGACTGTGCCCAGAAAAAAGATTCCCTCTGAATCACTACATAACCAGCACCACTCTCATCTTCTTCCCTCTCCAGCAAACTAAAGGATCCCGTCTTAGGCCCGGCAGTTCTTTTGTGTTGACTGTAACATCATTTCCAGTCAACACTAGCTTGGCCCTACACGGCCTGCAGCACGGGTCTCAGGTTGGAAGTGGTGGTAGTTTCTGTGTTGGCATTGTGAGAAGCAAGTTTGATTCCTCATATGGGACCAATCACAGTACAGACACTGTAAAGAATAAAGTGTGTTTTGTTGTCTGCAGGGCGTGGGCGGCAGATCGATGCCTTTGTTGATGACCTGTTTGACCCTGTTCTGGACCAGGGACCCACGGTCAGTAACGTTACCAGTCCAGGTTTTCTGTTTAGAGAATGAAACCTTGACCAGACTTCTGGAAATCTTCTGGAAGGTGAACCAGGCTCTCGTCTCAGGAGGATTGTGTTTTTACATGTCAGCTGACCGTTTTGTGATGCCACGCAAACATTTGTGGTTCCCTTCCAATAACGGCTCTAACTGTGTGTGTGTGTGTGTGTGCGTGCGTGCGTGTGTGTGTGTGTGTAGGACATGGATAGAGTGGCCGTGCTAAACCGAAGGATGAGAGGAGGAGGTGGAGTTGGACCGATGTTTGGAGCTGGTAAGAAGACTCAGCACACACCACTTTATACACCTGAGTCACTCAGTAACTGGCATTTTTCAATGTGTACTCTAGATGATGTGATCCTTGTTTTACACCTGCTCATTTAAAACCTTTGTTACTCAGAGACACACTTCATATAGGCCTTTATCAGATGGAACTTGTAGCTGCTGAGGTGAAATATTGAAGTGCTGTTGATCATACTTTGTTTTTCAGGCATGCCAATGACCATCCCAAGCTATCCAATGGGTAAGTCTTGAAAGCAGATGGAGTTTTAAAACCATGTCTGGGATAACAAATCTGGTTTTAGGGCAGAAGCAGACCCACTAGGCCCACTAGAGTCCACGTACCCTTCCTGTCCAGTAGGAGGGCTCTTTTTGACATTAACATTTGGATGTAATAAATGTGGAGACAAATTCCTAAGTGTTTTGTAAAAAAAACAGCTTGACTCTTTTTTTCCCATAAAGACCTTTCAGCTCTCATCTAAAAGCCTTCTATATTCTGAGTATTAGGTTTAGACATCAGGACTGGGAAATTCCCATTCACATGTTGTCAAGGTCCACAGTACTATTGTGTGTGTTACAGGTGAAAGCTGGGATGTGGGTAGAGTTATAACCCTAAGAGCTGTCTCCTGTTAGGTGTTAGTGTCTAGTTTTACAATACTCAGTCAAATCCCACTTGGAGTTGGGTCTATTTGGACAAGTAGACCCATGTTCAGAGTATGTTGCTGCCCCAAGCTGCATATCACTGCAACAGTGTTTAATAAACCTGCTGCCAGTCTGGCATTGCACGCTCATTACCACACACACGTTAAAGCCATGCATGCAACTTTTTCATGTTTTTAAATCATGTTCTTGAGCCAGTATGTGCTAAAATGACCCTTTACAGGGTTAATGAAATGTCACTCAGACCCCCACCGCCCTCTGTGGCCAGAATACCACACTTGCAACTTCAGAGTGGCGGTCCGGTCCCTGTTGGACTTAGTAAAGTGGAGCTGACATGCCTGGTGCTGCAGTCTGCTTCCAGCATGTTTCCTGCATGTTTTAGATCATGAACACAGCTGATTTGTTTGATTTAGTGATGAACCACTCCTGTAGACACTAATGAAAGCTGAGGAGACATTTCAGCTGTTAGATTAAGGTGTTAAAAAGACGAACGCACAGCGAGGAGATAAGATTCACTTTTGTTTTTAGAAGTGTGAATTAATAATGGACACTAGGGGGTGCTAAAAGCAAGCAAAACTGCCAACTGTCCCTTTAAGATTTTATTGGCAGACTTGACTCTTGGAGGAACTGGAAGTGCAACACTTTTCTGCTACTGTAAATACTACCACATGTAAATATACACACAATTATAAATACTTGACTGTAAAAGAATTTAAAAGCTTAGGACTCAAATTTTCATTTTGAATTAATAAAGCTCCTTGGATGAGAAGCCTTTGGTCAATGTATTGGATTATCATGCCTTGGATGACCAGCACAACAACAACAACAACAATAATAACAACAACAACAATAATAATAACAACAACAACATAACATTTTTTGTTGTTGCTATAATTTGGAATGTCATGCTAGCAGTAACTATGTTACAGGTGGTCTGGCTGTATGTTTTACAGATAAAGTGATCTACATTCATTACTCTGTGTTTTGTAGGAGCACCACTCAGCCCTGCAATGCCCAGCTATGGTGCCGCTCCCATGATGCCGACCATGCCAGGTAACACCCCCCCCCCCCCCCCCCCCCCCCCCCCCCCCCCCCCCAAGGTTTCACCTGTTTCTACGTGTTGGAAAGGTTCCATTTATGAACTAGTTCAAAGTTCAGTTCACACATTTTAAAATGAACTATTTCAGCTCTTAGTACATAATGAACTTTTTTACCTTAGTTCATAGTTTTTTTTTCAGTATGTTGCAGTGAGCTACAGGTACCCTCAGCATTGTTCCCATCTTACCCAGCTGCAGCGTTTACCCCTCAACTACATTCTCTATTACATGAGGACAACTTGCTATTTGGACTTTTAAATGAGGAAACATTAAACAATCTGAGGGAGGAGACAAGGATGTACAGTACTGTGCTGAACAAAGGCTGTAAACAAAGGATGCTGGCTAAAAGTGTTCATTCATTTTCATCAATCATCAAAAATCAGCGAATGAACAACAGAGAAATCAGATCAGTATCTGGTGTGTCCACCCTCTGCCTCCAGAACAACACCAGATCTTCTAGCTCCACCTGAACACAGCTGCTGAACGACCTGGGCTGGTAGGTTGGTCCAGACATCTGGAGACCTAACCACAGATCTTCTGTGGATGTAGACTTCCTCACATCCTTCTGTCTCTTCATGTGATCCCAGACACGCTCCATGATGCTGAGATCAGGAATCTGTGGGCCAGACCATCACTTCCAGGACTTCTGGTTCTTCTGTATTCTGAAGATGGTTCTGAATGACTTTGGCTGGATGTTTGGGCTCACTCACTTTTATCACACCTGCCTAAAGCTTTTGCACACTACTGTAGCTCAACGTGCAAAGCATTTAAAGGGGCAGCAGGATGTAAAGCCACATTCATCCTGTTGTTGAACAAAGGCAGCTCGGTGGTCTGCTGTAGCAAACCAAAATGCCAGAGCTGTGTCTGACCTGCTTTCTGCCTGAATAAGTCATCTGGAAAAGGAGACGGCTGGTTCTCCACCAGAGGTGAATAACAGAGAAGGATGTTGGAGCACCACTCACCGTCACACCTAGGAGCTCCTGGGAATATCCAGACTGTGAATGAGTCCATAGCTCTCACTAGAATGTTCATCAGACAAAAATCATCACCAAAATGAAAGGGTTCAAGAACAAGTGTTTCTACCTATGTTCTCCAAACTCCCTCGCTGTCTAGTACTTGTGCCACTGTCTGGCTGTTAGCATGTGTGATGTAATGTTAAGTGGTTACCTGTTGGTAAATAAACCCATATAACTGTTCCCACAGCCATGATGGTGCCTCAGACGGCTGCTGTCAGTGACCCCATGCAGATGGCAGCCACACAGCAGGCTCTTATCAACCAGCAGGCCTTACTCATGGTGAGTGCCACAGCAGTGATTTAAAGGTTTCTACCAATCTTCTTCTGAGTAAGACGTTTCCCTTCTGCTGCCTCAGGCCCAGCAGATGACTCTCCAGGCGATGACGCTGTCCCAGCAGCAGACCCAGGAGCAGCAGAAAAAACAGCAGCAGCACAAGAAAATGGAGGAGAAAAGTGTGGAGGCAACACGACCAAGGAGGCATCAATCAATGCGACGCTCTGTGGAACGCAGTCGCTCGCCGTCCCCTCAACCTCCATCACTCCCCCCTGTAAGACACAAAGTGTCTGCACCGAAAACCTCCAAGCAGTCTGAGTCAGAGGTCAGTATGTCTCAGCGTTCTCTCTTCCCACTCAGGTTAGGAGACAAAACAGATGGAAGAGTGAAAGATGAACATAATAGATGATAGTATGTCAACTTCCCACCCCTCCCCCACAGATTAAAATGCAAGATGCCGCCATGATGCCAACAAAAAAGCACACTTCTCCTTCTTCTTATGCTTTTTTTGACCGTCGGTGAACTGAAAAAGCTAACTGCTAGCCTTTATATTAGCTACCGTGAGAGTAAACGGCTGACAGCTGTAAAGCGGGTAGAGAGCTCACCCTAGGGCACCTACCTGAACCACAAAAGTGTGAAGTGCAGTTTCTGGTTAGCAGAGGGCAGCAGAGGGCTGTCTCGTGTGAAGCTGCTCAGGTTTATTGGTGAAGAACTACTGAAACCAGTTTGAAAGTGTAAAACTTTTTAGTGTTCCTTTAAAGGCAGAGTTTGTGAATGAACGGGGTGATGTTGAATGTTCTGTGTGTACTTCCCACCACCAGTTCAAAGAGAGAGGAAGGCCTGGTGGAGGAGATGGAGAGGGTAGCCGGGGAATGAAAGAGTTGATCTGTGAGCAGCTGTACTGCTATAGTGGAGAAGTCAGAGAACCTAAGAGTCTCCCTGTGTGTTCAGGGATTTACCAAGAGAGACATTCAGACATGGTGAAGTGAGGGTGGTGAGAAGCTGGTGAGATAGGAGTGCATCAGGGAACTGCCCTGGTCCCACTCTTGTTTTCAGTAATGATGGACAGGCTGTTTGATGAGGGTTAGGGTTAGGAGTCTGATCTGTAGAGAGATCAGTAACCAAGTGTGAGAGAGCCTGAGAGGTGGAGGTGTGCTCTGCAGACCAGTTGAATAACGCATTAGTGCATCAATGCATCAATGCAAACAAACGTTTATGGAATACCAAGCACTTGGGTGCTGCATGGTTTGGATTGGATAGAAGAAGATGTGAGGTTTATAGGCCTTGTGTTTTTGTTTGTTTTAGCTGTAGAATGAAGCAACCAATGGATCACTTGTTGTTCTAAATGCAAAATACTAAACCTATTATTTGTTTCCTCTGACAGTCAGAAGAAAACACAGACTCTACTGATCCAGACGAGCTGCAGTCTTTCAGAGAAAAGAGGGACTTTTTCCAGAAGATTGGTGAGCTCAGCTTGTGTGAATCTAGTTTGTTAAAACGTTGTCTATACCATTTCTGTCCTCCACCTTCTTGCAGGTGCTCAACCTCAGCGCAAATCCAGAACCTCAAAGCCACAACCACACCCCTCTAGTCCACCCAAACATAAGACGCAGGCATCTCCATCACCAAGCCCATCACCTCCACCTGTAGCACCTAAGCCTGATGGTGAGAAGATTAAACACGTCTTTGATCTTCTGTTTAAAAACTTTAGTTGATTCAAATTAAATTTAAAGCAGGTTGGCGTGGCGGTCATTCCTAAAATATTAAAGGCTCAGTCTGAAAAAAGTCGTTTAAGCTAGCTACATTTTAAAAAACAAGCCTTTCTTCAAGCTCCCCCCTAGAGGCCCAGAATATGATGGTTGCAGAATATGGTATAAAAATGGCTTGAGACATTAGACATTAGCAGTTAGAATAGACAATTCCTTTATTGTCCCTCAGTGGGGAAAATTTGGTGTCGTAGTAGCAATCACATTCACACGGGTGTTCAGCGAGGATTGTTGGGTATCAGCGACTGTGTCCTTGGGAAAACATACGTTCTGGTATTTCTGCGAATTCACATGAAAATCAGCCACTATCAGAGCTTGAGGCTCAGCATCAGAGCTTCTCTTCTTTTATTACTCTCATCCCTTACCCTGTTTTGAGGGGAAGAGGGGGGAGGGGCTTCCAGTTCATCTGATTCTGGGTCATTCAGCAGCAGCATGAATCTGTTTCACAGCTGAATGCTTGGTTGATGAGACGTTCCTCTGATTTTCATGTTAATGCTCATCTTGCCTAGCCTAGTGAACTAGACCAATTCTTGCTTTGCAGAGTTTGGTCTAGGCACGCTTCATTGGAACCCTCGCAGCCCAAACCACTGCTGTGTCTATCCAATCACAACTCGCTATAGTTTTGGTTGGGCCAATCACAGCGCTCTATATCATGGGCCAATCACAGAGCGGGAGTAGCCGATGACGTCAGCGCTGCGGCCGCGAACGCCGCGAACCCAAGCAACATGGCGGCAACTCGGAAAACACATTCGTTTGAAACGTCTTTGTCATCAACATTGGATTATTTAGACTCCAACGTGCGTAAGTCTGTCTGATATACTTAACGGCTTCTTATTTTTATCAAACAAAGTAGTGCAATGTCCCAGTACACCTGATATTCACATGTTTTTATACAAAAACGACAGAAATCATTGATGTTAGACACCATTGCTGCTTCCCTCTTTTCCGTCGCTGTGATTACGTCACGTTGTTCGTTACTCTGATTGGTCCTAGCGCTATCCAATTGCGTGCTGACATTTTGAAAGACAACCGTAGATCCCGCCTCACGACTGAGAGCCGTCAGTGGTTCGTGGCCAGACTATATATTCACATATATAGGATGGCTTGCCAGGCTACATCTTGCCAGCTCCTAGCTGTTGTGAGCTGCTATCATGATGAGGTCGAGATGGTAGTGCTGGCCAGCCATTAGCATCAGTGATCTCTTGGTGTGAAGCTGCGGTTGAAGCCGGTTGTCCTCCTCTCGCTCTCCAAGGACCTGATTTACTCTTTGGCTTGGCACCAGGAGTATTCCAAGGAGGACTGCTTATAGATTTATGAAGAGGCAAAGAGCGCTCTGACCTCTTTGGTGGAGCGTTGTTGCTGCTAACTGGCTGTGGGCCATCATCCGCTTGTCCAGAGATCTGAGTAGATGAGAGGGTGTTGTCATTTCCAAACAATCTATTTACCTTCCAGTTGACTTCCAGTCGAGAAATTTTAGTTTCAAGAACTGTGATCTTCTGGAGAAGTTTTTGGAAGTCATCTGAAATAAAGGAAGGCATCATGCTGCTAGGAGGTTTCAGCTGGTCACAGCCACTGTAGATCAGGGTTACAGTAAAAATGCAGTTGTAGACTCCACTGTCAGTTAAAGAGGATCCTAGCGATTTATAAGAGTCCGGTAGAAACTGCGCAGAAAATCTTTGGCAGGAAAAACAGCAATCTCAGTGAAAAAGAAAAAAAAAGGAAAATTGTAAGCAAGCAGGAGCGAAGCAGAGAAGCGTCTGGACTGTAGTGAAGCTAGATAAGGAAAAAGTAGATGCCAAACATCTCTAATATTATTGGAAGTTTAGGATTTTTTTATGTTCTAGGTTTTCTGCATTAAACAGAACTTGGTTCATGCTCCAACACTGGGTTCAAACCACATAACAAACTAAGCCAAACATTTCAGGTCATGTTATTTATTTCGGCTCTGCAATATCGCGTGGACATCAGGGGCAGTTCCACTGGACTAGCAGACCGGGGTGGTTGTCCACCATGGAGGAATGAAAATGTTTCCGCCGTGTCTGGGCTGAGGCGCGTCCTCATCTCATATTGTGCATTCAGACTATCTCTCCCTGCTGTCCGAGCGGGAGTCAGTCCGTCCAAATAATTGATCGACACAAATCCAACTCGATCCGTCAGACTGACTTTGTCTTTGAGTGCTCTGGTTTCCTCCCACAGACCAAAAGCATGCATGTTGGGTTAGTTGGTCACTCGTCTGGTTCCAGACAGCTCCTAAAGAGTTGAGCCTTTGCTAAGCTAACGTTTCTCAACTGTTGAGGACATTCTGGAGCAGGGGTTCCCAACCTTTTATCCTCAAGGGTCCCCTTGCCTTTGTCCAAGACAAGCCACCACCACCCCACTACCAGCTTCACCTCCTACTCACATACACACATTAACGTGATCACTTACACTTTAAACATACAGACTTATAACTCTTATCAGTAGAATCATACTATTGGGTGTTTTATTGGGATTTTATAAGTGTTAATATAACTGCAGCATTATCTCTAACACATCAACACAGACAAAATTGTGGAGAGAGGGGGGTCGCGGACCCCAGGTTGGGAACCACTGTTCTAGAAAATAAACTGGACTTTTTTATGTAACTGTGCTCTGACATTACCTTGTTGAATTCTTACTGAATAACCATCAAAATAAAATGTCTTATTTTTGAAACCACGTTGTTTTTGGTCTTATTTCTCACAGTAAGGCGTTCTTACACCTCTGCAGCTAAAGAAGGACGACCGTCCAAAGAAAAGCCTGCACCGGCCGGTGCAGCCCAGCCTCGGCCTGAACCCACCTCCAACATTAGAGAAATTATCAAGCAGTACAACAGTCGTCCTCAACCAGAACCCACGGCCTTCCAGCCTCTAAAGTTAGTGTCTACATCACAACCTGTCTCTAAAGGTTTCAAGATAACGTTGCCTGTCTTCTTCTCAAATAAAGCTCATCTGTAAACTTTGGAAATTCCACCTTAAAGGTGCAGTCTGCGTTCTTAGAAAAAGATGTCCAAGCAAGCTACATTATTTCAAAGGTCCAACCCTATTTCCAGGCTCCCCCCTAGAGTCACAGAATCTGATGATCACAGAAAATGGTGTAACACCACCAGGTTAGCTTACCCTTCCTGCCCTTAGAGGGCAGTTTGAAGGATGATTCATGATCCAATTATTGAGAACGTTCACAATGACTGGATGAAGTTTTTCCAGGATTGTATGTTTCAGAGATGATGTAAATGATTAATGTTTTGACAGAATATTAAATTTATTGGTTGCCATGAATATGTGAAGAGCATCTGACGCAACATGACAATAATGCTGCAGACAAACATCTCCTACTGCAGCTTTAACCAGGAGTACCCAACACTATTATCATTCACAAATAACATTGCTCATGAGCCCTGGTGTTTGTTTTTTACAGAGCTCCAAGAAAAACCACGATTGTTAAGAAGACTGACCCCAAAGAGGAGGCTTTGGCCAAACTTAGAAACAAAGGACCAGTGCCACAGCAGAAGGTCAGAAAGGCTGCTGCTGCTGTAAATACAACATTTGTCTTAAGTGTGTGTTCCAGTTTCTTAATCTTATGTTCTTGTGACATGCAGAAACAGTGGGTGCCTCCACCACCTCCCCCTCCTAAGTCCCCCCCATCTTCTCCCCCCTCCACTAGGGGCCGCAGAGTTATCTCTAACAGCATGAGGCAGAGGCAGCGCCCCCTGGAGGAGCTCTTTGGTTCTCAACACTCCCAGCATTATCCCCCTCCTCCACCTGACTCCCCACCACCTCCTCCAGAGCCCGCACTGAGCCTTCATGAAATCCCTGACCCTCCACCCATGGCGGCCCCATCTCTCTGTGAGTTCCAACCCTCCTCCTTAAACAGAGAACAGGTAAATGTCTCCTGTATATGCTTCCCCGGCTGCTTTTAATCCACCTTTACCCTCTGACACTGACCCTGACTCTTTATCTACTCACTTTAACGAGCACTGCCTCTCCATTCTGGACAACATCTGTCCTGTCAGAACCAGATCAGTTCCTGCAGTTATCCTACTCCTTGGTTTTGACAGCATTCTCAGCCTGAAGCAGAAAAACTGAGCGCCTGTGGAAGAAAACTGGTCTCCATGTCCATCTGCTGTATCTAAAGGATCTTCTGACCTCCTTTAACTCTGCAGTCAGAGACACTAGGTTTGCATATTTCTCCAACCTGGTGTCCCAGAGCAAAGGGAATCCGTTCCTTCTCTGTGGCCGTCTCCAAGTTTCGGTCCTCCACCACCTCCCTCACCCATGGTGTTCCACAAGGTTCTGTGCTGGGCCCGCTACTGTTCCTTCTTTATCTGCTCCCTCTCCAGTGCATCCTGAGCTCTTTTAAAGAAATCTCCTACCATCTTTAAAGTTAAAGTGAAAGTCTCAAGTATTCATCACACACTGGTGAAATTACATCTCCACATTTGACCCATCCCCATGGTGGGGAGCAGTGAACTGCAGCTGTGGCCGCGCTCGGGAACTATTTGGTGGTTTAACCCCCCAATCCAATCCCTTAGTGCTGAGTGTCAAGCGAGGAGGCATTGGGTCCCATTTTTTCAAAGTCTTTGGTATGACCCGACAGGAAATCGAACCCCGATCTCCCAGTCCCGGGGCGGACACTCTACCACTAGACCACCGGAGCTAGTGTTTGTTTATTGTTCAGAACACCACATAACAGTTGTAAACAAACAAGATTTATTATGGTCCATGAACAAGGCAGCTGCTCATTTGATAGCCAACATCTTTGTCATCTTCCAGCAACAAATCCACAGTCATCCTTGATTGTAGTCTTCCTTGATGGTAGGTTCTGTTGAAGTCAGGATCTGAGTTGGTTTCACCAGCAGCAGAGGCTCCAAGTGATCCAATTCAGGTACCGTGTCAGTGGTCTGGAAAGGCTTAGATGGGATCACAGCTGGCAGGGATGAGGGCAGATGACATCCAACTGTACATCTCCTTTAAGCCCCATGAGATGTCTAAGCTGCAGCTGCTGCACAGCTGCTTAGACTCTATTAAAACCTGGATGGCTGGGAACTTTCTACAGCTGAATGAAGACCAGACTGAGATCCTCATCTGTGCTCCAGACAAGCTGGTTCCCAAAGTCAGAGACTCTCTTGGTCAGCTTGCTTCTCACAACAAACCCTTCGTCAGGAATCTTGGTCTGACCTTTGACCCAGCTCTCACCCTGGATTCCCATGTCAGTTCTCTTGTTTGCTCTTTCTTCTTCCATCTCAGGAACATTGCTAAGCTAAGTCCCATTCTGTCCCGCTCTGAACTGGAGATTGTTCTCCACACCTTCATCTCCTCACACTCAGACTACTGCAACTGGCTTTTCCCTTGTCTGAGCAGAACCTCCCTGAACCATCTACAGGTGGTCCAGAATGCCTGTGCTCGGCTGCTGACCAAGTCCTCCAAACACACCCACGTCACCCCGCTCCTCTTCCAGCTTCACTGGCTGCCGGTTAACTTCAGGGTTCATTTCCAGATCCTGGTTCTGGTTTTTAGGGCCTTACGTGGACAAGCACCATCATACATTGGTGATCTTCTCAGTCCCTACACCCCCAGCAGGTCCCTGAGGTCCAGTGATCAAAGCCTACTGGTTGTGCAGCGCACCAGGCTAAAGACCAAAGGTGACAGATCATTTGCTGCTGTGGCCCCCAGACTCTGGAACTCTCTCCCCCTGAGCCTGAGATCAGTGGACTCAGTGGTCTCCTTTAAGAAGCAGCTGAAAACTCACTGGAAAAGACTCTGGTAGTCATATGGTTGTTTTGTAGTAGTCCCATGTTAGTCCCATGGTATTCCTATGGTATTCCCATGTTAGTAATCCAACTAGTTCATGACCTTCACAATTAGGGAAAAAACTCAACCCTCTGTTTTGAAGGAAGGAGGGTGAACATTGAATGGGCTTGATGGGTCTTTTCACCTTTTCTGTCAGGTGAGGCCAGTCTCAGTGATCAGGTACTGTATTTATTCTTTAGATGTGATGCCAGATGAGGAAGAAGTTTGGTCTCAGCTACACCAATTCACAGCCGGTGTTCACTTCTCCTACTATACCACGCCTGGAAAACTGTTCCTGCGGAAAGAGGTCAGATATTTGTCTTTTGGGATGCCACTATGGGTCAGATTAAAGCTGTGCAGGGGGTGAGTGGAATGGTGATGAAAGAAAAATTGCCCATGTAAAGGTTTATAACATCAATCTTCCAAGACCCACTGATATTTTTTGGAATTTGGGTTGTTTTTAGATGGCAGTAATCCACTTTACAAAGCTACTGTGACTAGCTGTTAGCATGTTAAATCAAACCGTTTCTCTAGAATGGATCCGATGTACTTTAACATCTGATGATATTTTTAATGTATCTTGTGCGCTGAAATGTATTCTCTTCACATATTTTACTGTAGTGATAATTACAATGAGCTTGTGAATACTGTAAACAAGGTTGGACTTGAACAAACTATCCTTAAACATAGTCAAACGAAATCTATGATGTTTGGTAACATGAAACTGAATTTAGATTTTAAAATAATAATTAAGGGTATCCCAACTGAAACTGTACACGAACATACATTTCTGGGAATTATAATTGATAATAAACTCTCATGGAAACCCCATGTCAGACACATAAAAACAAAAATCTCTAAAGGCCTCTCGATCTCAAATCAATTAAACCTGACCTTTGGGTGGTTGGTATCATCATTGGCATTGTGACAGAGGCTCCATGTACGTTTGGTGAAGGCATTTATGTTACTTATATGTGCTCTCTGTTTTTTGTTGTTAAAAAAAACATTTCAGGCAGTTCTTGCATCAATTGAAAGTTCTGTACCAGAGCATGTGAGGTCATTTAAGTGGCAGAAACCCACCTATAGTCCTAAAGAAGCAGCTTATTATCCCTTTAATTAAATTAATTATTTTATTTAATATTTACATTCATCAGTTGAGTTATGTTCCAGAGAGGAGAGAGAGAATAACATTATCAGACATCTGAGTGTGTTAAGGATCATAAAAGTTATTTACACTTAAATATACAGAGTTTCAGTCAAATGGACAACACTGGGATGTTTCTAGTAACTTTGTCCTTCTGTGCAGGTGTTTTACCCCAAAGAGATGTTCAACCAGCCCTACATCCTCAGCCTGTTGTGTGAACAGGTCAGTGGGATTACTCTCATTTACCTCTTTAGTTGTTGCTGATTTACACAATCAACCTCCATCTTGGATGTTTTCAGATCATGAGAGACACCTACGCTGACAGCTGTGTTCGGATCAGCAGAGAGGAGAGGAGAAAGATGAAGGACCTCCTCGGTGAGGGTCTTGATTCTATTAAACATAATTCAATTCAATTCAGTTTATTTCTATAGCGCCAAATCACGACAAGAGTCGTCTCAAGGCACTTCACAAAGTAAACATTCCAATACAGTTCAGTTCATTAAGCCAATCAGTAAAAAGGTTTCCTATATAAGGAACCCAGCAGATTGCATCAAGACACTGACTGTGTGTTGATACAATCCTCATACTAAGCAAGCATGTAGCAACAGTGGGAAGGAAAACTCCCTTTTAACAGGAAGAAACCTCCAGAGGATCCTGGCTCAGTATGAGCAGCCATCCACTACGGCTCACTGGGGATTGAGAAGACAGAGCAGGCACAGGCACACCCCACACCTACACACACACACACACACACACACACGTCAGTAGTGTTTCTAGTGTTTCTATGGCTACACTGTGATGTCTTAGTAGAAGTTCTATTTAGTAAGAGAAACTTTATTGTCTTTATCTGAGTGAATCTATAATTAATTCAATTGGTGAACTAATAGTAGCACATTCTATGTTAAAGAAGGTGAGATGTAATATCAGGAGAGGGAGAATGTTAAGTGGTTGGCAGCAGTGTGCCAGCCGATGGCCCCCTCCATGAGGCCACCACAGCTCAGCAGAATGCATGAACCAGTTTTTCAGCATCACTCCTGGAAAGGATGCTTCTGATCTTAGCAATATTCCGAAGGTGGAAAAAGGAAATCCTACAAACCTGTTTAACGTGGGATTTGAATGTCCTGGTCAAAGATTACACCAAGGTTCTTTACTTTGTTCTCGGAGGCTAATTTAATACCGTTTAGATCAGGTGACTGACTAAGCAGTTTCCTTTTCTGAGGTTCTGGTCCAAAGATGATAACTTCAGTCTTGTCTGGATTTAACAGCAGAAAGTTTAGAGTCATCCAGATTTTTATGTCTTCAAGACAAGCCTGTAGTCTACCTAACTGATTAGGTTCATCAGGGTTTATGAACAGGCTCAAGACCCACCTTTTTAGCTTAGCTTTTTAACTGATGATTTTTATCATTTATTTTATCCTATATGTTTTATTCAATCAGAGTTTTACTATCATTTAGAGATTCACCTTTTTAGCTTAGCTTTTATCTCATTATTTTTATTACTGATTTATTCCTTTTACTTATTTTATTTGTTTTATCAGAATTTTACTCTTATATTTTAACCTTATTTTATCCTCTTCCAGTGTTTCCTCTGTGGGAGCCCTCTGCCCTGGGGGTGGTGGTCTGCTGTGGCGGCCTGGGTGGAAGTGGGGGTTTTCCCTCCTCCCTCCCCTGGGCGCTTTGTGTTAGCGCCTCGGCTGCTGATGTGGATCTGCTGCTGTCGGGGCAGATGGCTCCCTTGATGGCGTTTCCTAACTTAGATGGTCTAGCTCATCTGAACTCAGCCCAATGTGTTACATTTTGATCATATATGCTTTAGCATGTGTTTCTGTGTGTATGTGTGTGCGAGTGTGTGTGTGTGTGGGTGTTTGATAATGACTGTAATGAGGGTTTTATTTTTTAAATGCCTCTACATCTCAGCCAAAAATGGGGGTCATTTTAATTTGTAAAGCACTTTGAGTTACATTTATTATATGAATTGTGCTATATAAATAAATTTTGATTGATTGATTGATGGATAAATATAACTGAGTATCATCAGCGTAACAGTGGAAGTTTATCCCATGTTGTCTAATGATTTTACCAATTGGAAGCATATATATAGTGAAAAGAATTGGTCCAAGTACTGAACCCTGTGGTACTCCACAAGTAACTCTAGAGAATGAAGAAGATTTCTCATGTACATGAACAAACTGAAATCTGTCAGATAAATAAGATTTAAACCAGCCTAGCGCTGTTCCTTTGATCCCTACAGCATGTTCAAGCCTTTCTAAGAGAATATTGTGATCGACTGTGTCAAAAGCAGCACTGAGGTCCAACAAGACCAGAACAGACACAAGATTCTTATCTGAGGCCGTGAGAATATCATTTGTAACTTTCACTAATGCGGTTTCAGTGCTGTGAT
>SSNS01000049.1:2927265-2951617 GCA_006937985.1 Aphyosemion australe | reverse complement strand
TTTGTTTTAAAGTACGCAGTTCAGAATTAAACCAGGGAGCCAACTTCCTGTGCTTAATGACCTTCTTTTTTAAAGGGGCAACATTGTCTAATGCCACACGTAAAGAGGAAGTAACACTATGAACTAGACCGTCAATTTGTGAAGGGCTAGAAATGAAATAGTTGCCCTCTGCTAAGTTCCTCTGAGATTCTGAAGACAGTAAAGATGGAACAGCTGCTTTAAAGTTTGCTACAGCGTTATCAGATAAAGATCGACTATAGTGGAATTTACTTTCATGTCTGGAGAGCTCGGTTATAATAAACTCAAAAGTTATCATAAAATGGTCCGACAAGACAGGATTGTGTGGAAATACTGTTATCTCCTCACACTCTATACCATATGTCAGCACAAGGTCTAATGTATGATGACAGGAGTGGGTGGAGCTATGGATTCTTTGAGTAAAACCAATGGAGTCTAAGATATTACTAAAGGCTACGTTGAGAGGATCACTTTCAATGTCAACATGAATGTTAAAATCCCCCGCCACAATGACCTTATCAGTTTTTAACACCAAATCAGACAAGAAATCTGAGATCTGATCCAAATATTGAGAGTAGGGTCTTGATTCTATTAAACATAAAGGATGGCCCCCTTTATTAACCATCCAGCTGGTCTATTCACACTGTTCTATGCAGCAAATTTCAACGTGGGAACAAGTACGAGCAGCATCCAGGATGACAACATAAAGAGGAGGATCATCATTGCTGCGCGAGACAACTGGGAAAACTATTTTGCCCGACTCTTCCCTGTGATGGTGAGCATAAAGGTCTTTTGGTTTTAGGTGTTTTTCACAGGAAAACTCGTCTCAGACCTCCATCCAGTACGTTAGGGCCACTTCTAGTTCAGGTCTGACACAATCAGTCATGCTGATTGTTAGTGTTTGTGTTCACCTTTAGGCATCGTTATTAAGTGTGCCGTGTTTCCACACATTCCCTCAGGTGGATGGGCTTTGTGTTTGAAATGAATGAATAATAACAATAACCCATATTGTCTTTACTACTGTTGTTATTCATCTATACGTGGCCAGTAGGTGGCAGGGTAGAGTAGGACTCTAGTGTTCAGTGTGGTGGCCATCAGGACCTCATGCCTCTCATGTTTGGATGCAGCCACACAGAGGGGATGCTCAGGTTCTGGGAATCTCTCATCGAGGGATTCGACTCCTGAAGGTGGTGAGAGCTTCAGGCATCAACCCAAAACATCTCAGACTGCTCAAAGGCTACAGGTAGGGCAAACAACAAGCCGCTGTCAATCACGTCGCATTAGGTCCAGAGTTTTCTTTTGTTGCTGCTCTGTCTGCCATTCAGCCTCTCTGCTTTTTATTTCTTTATGCTTTCACACAGTTTTGCAGAGGTGTTGTCGGTTGAACTCCAGGGTGATGACAGAGTGCAGCTGGAGCTTACGAGTGAAAACTTTGAGCTGCAGTCGTCCAGCGCTCCTCAGATCACCGCCATGATTCAGTTATTCCTCCAGGAGCTCATCAAGGTGCTTTTATTTCTCTCCAGGGTTTTTAATTTCTTATTCTTTTTAGCCTGGCTCAACAAACCTCAACCTACTGAGTCATCAACATCTGCTCCTTCTGTCTGAGTCCTTACATTCTCAGGATCAAGTGATGATTTGATCATTTCTTTAAAAGAACTGCTCACACAGAACCAGCCTGGTAAAAACAGAGAGCTGGTGAGGAGCTTTTCTGGTTCAGTATACGAACAGCTGAATGTGAAATAGATAAAATGAGATTTTATGGTAAGCAGGCCTTGTGCTAGTCTTGTCATACATGAACAATAAAGAAAGGTGAATTTGAATTCTCCTCAGGTGAGAATGGACATTCTGATTTAACATATTCACACATTCACACGCTGGTGGTGATGAGCTACACCGTAGCCACAGCTGCCCTGGGGCGCGCTGACAGAGGCGAGGCTGCCGTACACCGGCACGCTCCACAATCGTCTGATGATAAATCCCACCTGTGCATACCCAGGTGCACGTGTCCGTTCACCGTCATTTACGTACAGAAACACCCTCAATTAACCATATTATTCACATCACGTCCTCAGCTCATGAGGGGATTCCCTGGGTTCTTCCCAAAAAAAAAAACTTTATTGACAGCGAGATCGAGGCACTGGCTGCTGAATTAGAAGAGAACAAACACGTTGCAGAGGTTGTAATTGTATTATTGTAAACGCGGTCAGGACAGAGGAGAGGTTCCTGTCAGAAATAAAGAAATAATGGTTCAATATGAGATTAAATATGAAGAAACGGACTGAATGTTCCATTCTGTTGTTGATTACAGTTTATATTTAAGGAGTTGTCTGCATGTTCTGTTTAGAGTTAGTTTTGTTCTGAATACAGAGCTGTCATTCAGTCTGGTTACCTTGGCAACGCGTGGATGCTCAGGGAGCAGAGGAGGTTCTGAAGGGTTGTCATTAATTGAATATGACCTAGAATCGGATTGGTGCAGTTTGTCTGGCTCCACAAAGGGTTCCAAATCAGAACATAGCTCCAGAAGGATCTCCTTCAGGGAGACCAGTGCTCCCACGGATGACCCGTTCCCTCCAGAGAGCATGCTCTGCCAGATCCTCCACAACACCAGATCAGCCATGCTACAAAGCCAGATACTGTCGGTCACATGTGTCTTTATAGGTTTTACCACCATTTATGTGACAAAGCTGATTTTCCACCTTCATAATTATTTATTGGGTAGAATCATAAAGTTTCTGAGCAAAACTGCAGGAAAAGTGTGGTTGTTTAGATCTCTGAGCGGGGGTGGAGTGCCGACAACGGCCTGGAGCATATCCACCGGCCCTAGAGCACATCGGCCATTCAGTGATTCTCCAGAACTCACAGATTGCCAGTCCGCCTCTGGATGATGGCCTGAGTCAGCTATGTTGTGTTTTGGATCTTTCTTTATGTTGCATCCTGGCGGTACTTCATTAGATCTACTTTACACATCCATTCGCCAACACATATGTCCTTCTTCTTCCAGGACTCAGGCCATGTGGTCGCCTTGAAGAGCTATGTGACAGATGACAAGAGTCTTCTTACCTTCAACAAGGGGGACATTATTAAACTGTTGCCAATGGAAGGACTGCAGCTAGGTAAGGCCCATCTTCTGGTTGCTGGGTGAGGTTGTAGTTAGTCAGGTTTTATGTGCTACTTGGCATCATTTGATTTATATCAACTGCTCATTGCAAAGTGAACGACATGGTTTTTGAAACTGTCCACCAGGTTGGCAATTTGGCACCACTGCAGGGCGTTCTGGACTTTTCCCAGAGGACCTCACCCAGCCTTCTGCAGCCCCAGACTATCACGGCCTCCACCTAGATCGAAGAGATGGCAGGAGGAAAAGCATGAGAACCACTAATCCAGTCACTTTATACAAGGAACAAAACATGACACCAGTCAGTTCACTTAAGGAACGACCCATGACACCTGTGGTGGGACCTTCTCCAGCTCCCTCCAGCAAGGCAATGGACAGGATTGATTCTGTAGAGAGGTCTTCCAAAAGAGAGACCTCTCATCCCGTCTCAGTACAAGGATTCTTCCAGAAATCAGCATCAAGCTCAAGTCAGAGGTCAGACCGTGAATTAGAAACACTCTCTGTCATGGGCAACTTTGCTTTCAAGTATTTTAGGTAAGAAAACCATTTTAAGGGATACTAATTAAGACTGAGATGCTGTTGTTTGGGTTAATGTAACGGAGAGACTACTTTTGTGCTGCTGTCCTTTATTGACTAAAGGGTGGGGACTACAGGAGTTCCAGCAACTGCAAGGAGCCTTTCAGAAGCAGTTCAACACACAGAGGTAAGACCCAAAAACCGTCTCATCAGTGTGTAGAAAACCTGTTTTACAGCTGGGGTTTGGACCAAGGGAGCACCCCACAAATCCAGAACTGCTTCCAACACGGAAGTGTCAAAAAGTGCAGTTCCACCCTCATCCACTAGGGGCATGCACCAGAAGTCAGCAAATCCTCAGCGACTCCCATGTTTATGCCAGTGTTCTGGCACAAACTTGGATTATAACAGTATTTCTTTAAAACGAACTGTCTTCCACTTATTATTGAAGTGAGCATAGAGGTCCACAGCACTGTCTGGTGGGACCTGGCCCCAAATGCTGAGATGCCACAGGTCCTTACAACCATTCAGAAGGTGTTTGGGAATAATTAGCATCCTTGATTGGCAGTCAGGAACCATGTCTCTGAACCTGCTGTGTGGTTCGTTTAGGTCCCCATCCAAGAGTCACTGATCCTCTACAATGATCCTGAGATCAACAGTTTGGCTGTTGGTTGCTTCATGGGTGAGTTGATCCACACTGTTCTACCTCTCTGAGACTGGTATTGAATTACATAACCCATTTTCGTTGTTGTTGTAGACCTGATGCAGTTTATGGGTGATGCTCCAATGAAAAAGAACACAAGTCAAGTCACCTGCCTGAGTCACATTCTGCTGGTCAGAGCTCACGTCTAAAGTCTACCTGTTAGTTTGATGTCTGGATTCAAAAGGAGGTTTTCTTCTCTGTTCAGCTGGGAAAAGAGAAGGAGATGCTGAGAGATGAAATCTACTGCCAGGTCATCAAGCAAACCACCAACAACCCACTTAGGTGAGTTTCTGTGGGTTTGAAAATGTGTCTCCTCGACTGATACCTGAAGGCTAGTCCTCACTACAGAAGAAGCTCATTCAGCCACTTGTTTTCATGATATAATCTGTTGGGTCACTGACCACAGCTAGTGATGGTCAGTGAGGGTCAAGATCAACTGGTAAGCTTCGTCCTCCTTGTCTTTCATGTTGATGGTATAAAAACATTAACTACGTGATTTTGCAAATCATTTTGAGTCAAATGTTGTCTCTGCAGGTCCAGCTGTACCTTTGGTTGGCGGCTGCTGAACCTCGTGAGTGGCTTCTTCCCGTGCTCTGATGTCCTCCAGCCCTATGTCACACAACACCTAGAAGAGATTGGTCAGGATTATGAGCACCCCTACCAAGGTACAAGAATAAAACAGAAGTCTCTCCTAAGTGTTTCATTAGCTGCTTCATGCAGACCTTTTGTTCGTCTAGAGCTGGCCTCTGTGTGTGAAGATAACCTCCAGCGTTCGGTCACTTATGGAGGTCGTCGCAGCATCCCGTCCCATATTGAGATGGAGGCCATTCTAGTGAGGAGATTTTTTTATTCTGTATTCTCCTCCAAATGATCCTCAGTTTAATGACTTTGCAGCAGACATCATGGTGACGGTGTTGTTGTCAACAGACTGGCAAAACTTCTCGCCGTGTTTCCATCCAAGTCCCAGGTGGAGCAGAGCTCCCTGCCAAGATCCGAAGCTTCAGTGTAAAATCTATTTCTCCTTAAAAAGATATTTTCAGAAAGCCTCTCCCTCCTTGGTTTATGTATAATTCTAAAGGGGTTTCTTTTGTTCATCTCCTTACAGATGGCGTTTGATGTGGTCACTGATTTGTGTAAAGACATGGGAATACAGGAGCTTCCCGAAACCAAGGAGTTTTCCCTCCTGGTCAACAGACAGCAGGGTAAATAAACTCCATGGGGCCCTGGGCCAGCCTCTACTGGTTTGTAGGCTGCTGGTTCAGCTTTATGCTGGGCAATAATCACTTCTTCAAACCCAGAAACAATATTTGATGAAGTGTTGTGGTAGACAGATCATCCAGCCTGGTAAGCATGGACATGGTTAAGGTCATTACTGCCACCCCACCCCCACCCACTGTGGATTTAGAGATGCATCCTTCCACAGCCGGTTTAGTCACAATAACTGGATCGGTGCTCTTTTGCTGATGTGTATTAGATGGTTTGGTGCGTCCTCTCCATGCTGAAGAGTACCTGTTTGACTTTCTACTGGACGATGGCTCCATCTCCTTGTCTCTGAGGAGAGTCATCTGGAGAAGCCCTCTCTCCTTCAGGAATGACCTCTATGTGGACTTCCACTATCAGCAGGTGAGAGGAGCCTCAACAGCAGCCAGGACAAGAGTTTTAACGTTTATCTGGTACCTGACTCTGTGTGTGTGGTTGTAGCTCCTGGCTGACTACATTAGTGGAAAGTTGGTGCTTTCCTCTTATGCTGGAGGCTCCTCATCAGTCCAGCAGATTGCAGAGCTGGCAGCGCTGCAACATCTGGCTCAGGGGTTGAAGAACAAGCCCTCACTGTGAGTAGCACAAACTGTAGACTGTTAAAATGTTGTTGATGTTCTGGAACCTCAGTGGACAATCAACCATGAGATCCATCCATCTTCTCACCACTTATTGTCTGTATTCATGCAAACAGTTCAACCCCATTTATTATGGCTTTATTTATCTGCTCTTAGATTCTTATATTCTCCTCAACTTCTAGCCTTGCTGCCTTTCTACATGTAGTTTATCCACCTTCCTTCTCTGCATCCTGCCCACCAGCCAGGGTGTTAGCCAGAAACTGTGAAAGTTGGTGCCCCACCCCCCTTAGGAGGGGGAGTAGTTCACAGTGTTTAGCAATTTTGTCATAATACTTCTAAAAAGTATAGAATTCCATTTAAGGAACATTTAACATTCAAAACTTATTTTACAAACCCTTTCAAGTAATTATGTTGTGTTATGATTATTTTTCCAAACAATGCAACACAAATATTCTCATTGCCACCGGACATCTGCTCCGGTGATTCCACCTGATGGTCCTGGACTTGCCCGCTGGGTGAGTTGGGAGGAGCTGAAGGACAAATCCCACTTCATCGGTATCAGGTTGGCACGGTGCCCCTCTGGGGTTGGGAGCGTACTCACACTCCTCCTCCTCCTCCTCCTCCTCCTCCTCCTCCTCCTCCTCCTCCTCCTGGTCAGTATTGCCAGCGCAGCGCAGTTCCTCCTGATGCCACCTCCAGTCCTCTTGTGGGTCAGGTCACAAGGGGATCTGCGTCTTTGCCTCCTGGTCTGCACATTCGGTGTCGCCCCTCCTCATGCTTCCTCCTTGTTTCTGGGGGGTCCATGCGGGTAACCAGAGTTGTGCCACCTATCTCAGAGGCCCCTGCTCTGGTCCATATTGGGATGCCATGTTTCATTCTACGGGAGCCGGTGAGGACAAAATGCATTTACAGATTTGTAACTAACGGTTACAAAACTTTAGCCATACATAAACGTTTTACACATTTACCTCTTCGCTTGCTGCTAGCGATGAAAGGGAGTCTGATGTGCTTGTCATTTAGCTGGAGGTTGAACTCCCAGGGATTTTTGACCCTAATGGGTTTTTCAGCTCAACACAAGACTCCTTAAATCCAAACCAGGTCTGTATAACCGACGTTACCCCGTCTTCTTTAGAACCGCGTCTCCATCCACCCGCTCCAGCTGCAGCCGCTGTGTAAAAACATGGATTCCATGCTGAGTTAACCCCGCAATGAATCTGTGTATTTCCAGTAGAACAGACTTGAACATGTTTGCTGAAAGGTTTGTGCAATAATCAAATTTTTATTTTACTTCCACAAAATGCTGATTCTAGATGAGATATTACAGAAAACAGGGACGGCTTGCTATCGAATTAAAAACCGTACCTCCTTATTTAGGCCGTCATTTTTTAAGTCAAGCCGTCCTAATGACGGTGGGACGGATATACGCAGATTCATTATGGAGGATCCTCGTTTCTACGCAGCAGCTGCAGCTGGATCCCCCCCCCCCCCACACACACACACACACACACACACACAAAGGGGGGATGGTCTATCTTTCCTGTGGGACACCCACTTTCCCAGTTCCTGGCTAACACCCTGGGCACAAGGATTCACTGGTTTTTGATCTCTTATGGTTGAATTCTCCATCTTGTCCTAACAGACTGAATAAAACCATAAACTCTGTGTTAGTGGTGGGATCCCTGTGTTGTAATGCAGATTATTTCTTTTCTCACAAGGCCAGAGATCAAAAGGTACTTGCCTTCACAAGACCAACTCAGCTTTAAAGCTGAAGAGATCCAGTCCTTCTGCCAGGGTCAGATCGTTGCCAAGCAGCAGATCAATCCTCAGGAGGCCAAAATTCGATTCATTGGTGAGTAGAAACTTTTCTTTCCTTGTTGTTTTCTTTGTTAGGACAATATTTTCTATCTGAGTCCTTTTATCTCAGAGTTCCTGAGCAACCTGCCCTTGTTTGGCTCCAACGTGTTCTTGGCCCAGAAGGTTAGCCAGCGTGGTTGTCCCTCCCCCTGCATGGTCAGCATCAACCAGAATGGAGTCATTTTCCTTCATCCAAAAACACAGGTAATCATCCTCCATCATCCTTGGAGCTTAAACACGCAGCCTCTCTGCATCAGAGCTGCCTGTTTTAGTAAAGAATACAATAATTGCAGTTGCACAAGAAGTTTCTGTTTTTATATCAAAAGACAACCCCAGTTTACTGATCTCAAGTCCTTCCCTATAAATATTCATTTAGTGGGTCAGGATAGGATTTTATTAACATCAGCTTCCTGCACCCAGAGTGAGCTTTAAGACAATGCAACTGCCTAAAAAAGGGAAGATGGGGTCTACCCTACCCAGGATTACTATCAAGCAGACCCTGATAGGCTGGTGCGATATAATATAGATAGCCTGGCCTGCCAGACTCTCCTTCTGTCTATTCTACACAGAGGAACATATATATATGTACCTGTATGTATGTATGTATATATATATATACATACACATACATACATACCACATTCATTTCAAGACAATGGTATTTATTAGTCTGATACAGTAAACTTGGCTTTTAAATGAATAAACACCTGCTGGTGAGATTGGAACAGTGATGATATTTATATAAATGTTTATGAATAAAGCAGAAAAGCAAATGTAAAGACAGCTTTAGGTCATGTTTGACTCACTTTGACACCATTTGTGGAGATTAGAGACACACAAACATCAGGGAGACGTGAGACAATCAGCTCTATATCCCAGCCTCAGATTAATCAGAGTGAGTTTAAACACGGTGCTCATCACACTTTCAGTGGTTGTTGGTCTGCTTGAGCCTGCTTCTCCTGATGAAGGTCTTCTACTCCTCTGACCCAGTTAGAGTAGGTGTTGTGTTACAGCCCAACGATGGAGACCAGGAGCTGTGCTTCAGCTGTTTGATCATTTGTTGGTTTTTGTCTCCGTCTGTTGCAGGAACAAGTGTTTAAGATTCCTCTGGAGGAAGTTCAGTCTATGCGCACCATCCGCCCTACGAAACAAAGCCAAGTCCCTGGAGTGGACATTAACTATGGAAACCCTGTGAAACCACTAAAAGTCACACTCCATCTCCAGCAGGTAGGCCCCAGCGCTGCTGTGTCTGAGGCCTCATTAGTGGAGATCTTCTCTCAGCATGTTTCAGTCATGCTTTTGTCATTTTTCCAGAAGCATCCATTCCTGCCTAATCCAATGTGTGACTCTGTTTCAGGCTAAAGAGTTGTGCCACATTCTTGCTGTGGTGATGGAACAGCTGATCCGACCACCACGCACCAGTTCCATATCATCCCGCCAGTAGAACCCAGTCTTCAGCTCACCGGCTCCTGTCGGCTCTCATCTCATCTCGTGTTTTCTGGGGTCAAACAAGTTGACTGAACCCTGCAGATAGGAGTTATGTAGCAGATCTGATCTGTTTGTGACCCCAAACTAAACCAGCCATGGTTTATTCTTCTAACTAAATAATTAATAAAGCTTAAAGAAACACCTTAATGTGTTAATCCTGTGTGTGCTTCGTCAGTACAGCTGTGATTTAGTGATAATCTCTTCATGCTCATTGATGACTTATAACGTCTCTTTAGGACCAGCGTAGTGTTTAGGCAAGAACACTGAATCGAATATTTAACTGGTGTCCCTTTAATGAGGTTTTAAACCCATTTCTGTTCAGTAAACATTTTTGTAAATAACACGTTGATTCTTATTGTTTTTCTGTGGTTTGATCAATAGTTTTTATTTCATTCAAACTCAGTCCAGTCTGGTTCATATGACATCAAACAATCCACACCAGTCAGATTCAGATTCCAATTTAATTCCACACATTTCAGTTCAGAGTCGGTCTCAGTAGATTATAAAATACAAATCAGTAAAAAGCTTTCTCTCTAAGGACCAGCAACAGTCGAGAGGAACATCACGCAACAAAAGACCAAATGCCTGCAAGAGGGACACCATGGTTGACTCAGGCCCAACCCAACATCTCCACTAAAATTACTTCAGTCAATCATTTCTCCCCGTTAATAATCCAACAGGTGTATTTTCTACGGTCGTTCAGCCTGATCAGTCACCTTTCTTCTGAGGTAGAACTTGTAAGGATCATGCATCTGTAGAATAAGTAACACAACTAAACATCAATTGGATTATTAAACCAAAAGGTTTACAGAAAACAGCACAGAACCAAGGATAGAGCCCTGTGGCACTCTCTGTCCAGCCATGACGAGGTGTACTCTTGCATTATAGAAAATATATTAATATCTTACAACCATAAACTTAATATTTTTATTACATCTTTATTATTTTATTAAATGTTTATCTGTGACAGACCAACACAAAGTAACACATAACTGACGTAGAATGAAACATTCATGGTTTTCTGAATGTTAAGCAAATAAAAATGTGAACTGTGTGGTGTAAATTTGTATTCTGCCCTCCTGGTCTCTGATACCCCTAAATTAAATCCTTCAGATGTCATCTGGTCAGATAACAGAGTTCAGCTGTGTGTAAATCATCATAAACACACCTGCTGTGTGAAGGTTTGTTAGAGAACATTACTGAACAACCAGCATCATGAAGACCAAGGAACTCAGCAGACATGTCAGGGATACATTTGCTACAACTGCTAACCTACCAGGACATGGCTGTCCACCTAAGCTAACAGACTGGGAAGGAGCTTCACCTTCCAGCACAATGACCTAAACATACAGCAGCAGCTGCAATAGATGGTTTAGGGTAAAGAACATTGATGTGTTAGAACGGCCCAGTCAGAGTCCAGACCTAAATCCCACACTAGACAACTCTCCATCCAGTCTGGGTGAGCTAGAGCCGTTTTACAACAAAGAATGTTTCAGTCTGTAGACATGAAACGCTGCTAGAGACATACCTCAAAAGACTTGCAGCTGTAACTGCAGAGAAAGGTGACAACACTAGAAGTATCAAGGCAGGACGGCTGACTAGAAAAAGAACACCATCTTTTCTAAAATGTTAAGAGACCATGAATCATTTTAAGTGATGTGCTACTTTATGCTGGTTTGTCACAGAAAATCTCATTAAAACATAGTTTTCTTGACCCACTGCTCTACCATATGCATCAGCCTAATCGAAGGCCGCCATCAAATCCAACAGTAACAGACAAGCCACGTCTCCAGGGACAGTTATGTCCTCAGCTGAAGTGTGTTACTAATGAACGTTTTATTTTGAAGGAATTCCAGTTCATCACTGATCATAGCACAGAAATGATTCTTTTAAAAGACTTTGAGTTTCTTCAGCTTTTTCCAATCATTTGGGAATAAAAGGGAAGTTGGAGACTGGTCTACATGAGTCTAGACCTGGTTTCTTTCTTCAAAGGAAGAGGAAAACACCAAGAACAGGTAATTAGTAATATTCCAAATGAATGACTCTAACACATGGAACATTATGGGAAGTTTAGCTGTGTCGGTGACTCCATGAATGTTTGATCCTTACAAGGTCTACCTCAGAGAAAAGCTGACTGCTCCGGCTTTCCAACAACATCACACACAACGTTTGAGTAGAACCTGGATCTTCTGACTTGGGGTGACTCCTGACTGCAGCTGAATAGGTGTGGTCTCTTCTGACCAAGTCCATACCGTCTTCACGGGCAAACAGCCTCAGACAGTACTAGTATTGTCTTTAGGAAGCTCCGCCCCCTGGTTACAGACGTTAGACGGACATGTGGGATGAAGCCTCCGGTTGGAGAAGCTAGTCTGGGTAAAGCTGAACTTTTTCCACTCATTCAGATAGAAGGAAGAGAAGCTATTGTTCTTCCACCATGATATTCACCACACACACACACACACACACACACACACACACACACACACGTTTGTGTTCAGACATGATACATGACATAAACATCTTACTCCTAATGAACACATGCTTGTTACATTTTAGCTAGCATAAAGAAATCAGTAACTTAATTAGCTTCAGTCTTCTACCGAGAAGCTGCTGCTGCTCCCAGTGAGGATCTGCTGTTTGCCCTGACCTACAACATCCTTCTCACTGGTGAATTCTGAGGCGTTAGTAATAGGCGGGAGGCGGGACCCATGGCAGCGAGTCATGGATGATGCTGCTAATGGACGTCACTCCCTCTGCTTCCAGCAGGGTGTGGTGGTCTCCCTCGATGATGTGGACAGACACCTGGCCGTCACAAACCTGAAGAAAGACATCAGAGAGACAGAAACAGTTTGAAACATAAACCTGATCCTCACAGGTTGGATCTACAGTTATTGGTCAGGTGGGAACGGTTACTTCATGCTGGGAAACTCTTAATGGTGTGACAATTAGGGGTTGATCGATTTATCAGTCGGCCGATTAATCCGGATGATTTTTAGCACTTTTTAATCATTGGCATGGGCTGATAAGCCTCTTTAGACTCAGGCAGATCCACCTGGTGCTGTGGTGGACTGGACCAACACATTGGGAGTATTTTCCTTGGAGTAAAGGTAAGGCTTCTCTTCTGATGTTTCAAACCCCTACAGCTGTATGTTTAGTGTGTGTTAAAAGTAAAATATGAAATAAGACTTGATTGAGTTGAAGAAAAATGTTTAATGTTTGCTTGCTCAACTTTATACTAAATAAAGGTCGCAAGGGCTCTCCAAAAGGCGTAGAGCCCAACTTTCTAAATATTTGTTGAAAACCACAGAGAGAGCTAGCCTGTGATTGGTCAGGACACCGCTTCCTTTAAATATCAACAGCACCGCCATTACCCCTCACAAAATAAAACGAGAGCCAAAGACACGGAGCAGATTGAAGAGCGTCTCATGGAAAAAGTCCAAGGATTTGAACGTTACAGTTTTTTACAGACGCTAGGACCCATTTCTCAATACTTAGGTCACGTTTGCAAAACTCTTCACACAGTGGGCACAACAGAAGTCTACGTGGGCTAAACTGAAGATCAATTATCATTGTTTTGGCACAAAATGCATTCAATGACTACTTCTCTCAAATGTCATGAATTCTTTTCTCACTCAGACACAACCACTGACAAAACTCTTTGTACTAACAGGCCATTTTGCGCGTGCTAACATACTGTTTACAAAACTGTTAAACTTATGTTCAAAACAATAACATGATGCAAAACTGAATAAGAGTAACATTCAACAGCAATATTTGATTGTAACATATTTTAAATCTAAAAATGCTGTTTAACCAGCCACAGCTGGTTCTCATAGATGAACATCTGCAGGTGTTACTCTTTCAATTTCATTACAAAAGGAGACAACTGCTGAATAGGTTTGTATTGTGACAAAATTGTGGGGACCCTCTGCAATCTTGTGGGGACCCCCAATTTGGGAACCCCTGATGTAGTACATCATGGTCTCTCAATGAGAGAGGCTGGTCAGAGAGTGCAGCCAGATCTGCAACGCTCTACAGTGGCATCTATTGTTAGAGTTGTCCAGCAAACCAACAGGTAACTTGTATTCTTGTATTTTGGAATTACTTAGTGCAAAAAAATAAAAATAAATAAACAGCATGAAACATTGACAAATTCTGCATCATGTCTGATTCATTCCAGTAACATATATTGCAGTTATAAACAGAGATGTGTCCTTGTTTTACACAAATATAATGTAATGATCCATGTTGTTAGTGTTTTTTAGGTCATTGTTTTGTGGGTGACAGAGTGTGTTTGTCGGCTGTCAACCTTTGCTTTTGTTCTGGAAGAATGAGTTGATTTGAGACCTGAATGAAGTGTTTTGGTAGTTGTAGTACATTTTGAATGTGAAATGAACTGCTTTGCCAAGCTGAAACGTTTTTACTGTTTGGTGAGACGAACATTTGTAGTCCTACATGTCTCTTCACACAGAACCTATATTAACTTTTTCCACCGTTCAAAAACAAGTCCTTTACTTCTGGACCAGGGGTGCCTGAAAATCAGAAAACATGAATACAAGTCATCAGAGCTTTAAAAGCTACTTTCTAATCCCGTTTGCTATGGGCCATGGAGTTCACACATGATGGCCGTGAATTTTAAGACACATGTTGATGCCAACAAAGCGCTGATTTTTAAACGGCAGCAAAAGATATTTTAGGTTTTGTGTGAAAAGACGTGTAGGACTACAAATGCATCTCACCATATTGACGTCATTAAATCAGACACAGAGAAGAAAATGGCTTTTTAAAAGCTGATCAATCTCAAAATACGTGACAGACGTGGTCGAAACTCAGATCATTAGTTTTCATTTCAAATGTACAACGTGTGTGATTCAGGGCATGAGGCAAAGCAGATTAGAAAATAACTCTGATAGCCCCAGAAGGGGCGGAGCCTCAGACTCCCTATAGTAGATGTGACAGCAGTGATGGCAGAATACCGTCAAAAGGCACTCTCTGACCAGCCTCTCTTCTTCCTCTTTCAGCCACTTCTCTATTCTGGCTGGGTCCTTGTTTACATCACAATACAAACCTATTCAGCAGTTGTCTCCTTTTGTAATGAAATTGAAAGAGTAACACCTGCAGATGTTCATCTATGAGAACCAGCTGTGGCTGGTTAAACTGCATTTTTAGATTTAACATATGTTACAATAAAATATTGCTGTTGAATTTTGCTCTTATTCAGTTTTGCATCATGTTATTGTTTTGAACATAAGTTTAACAGTTTTGTAAACAGTATGTTAGCACGTGCAAAATGTCCTGTTTGTACAGAGTTTAGCAAACGTGACCTAAGTATTGAGAAATGTGTCCTAGCGTCTGTACAAAACTGTAATTTATTAATAATTTATTTATATCCAACTATGTTAGAACATTGTTAAGAGGCATGAGAAAGATGTTCTAAACTAATTTGTTTTCCACATTTGCCGTTGCAGCTTTAAGAGCTTTATATGTGAGAAGGAGGATCTTTAAATCTATTCTGAATTCAACAGAAAGTCAGTGTAGGGAAGAGATGAGCCTGCATCTCCTGTCATCACAGAACCATCACTACGACAGACTTCCTGCTTTTTCTGGTTTAAGGTCAGCGTGTTCCACCAGTCCCAGCGTGTCTCTGGGTTTACTGTAGTTAGGAGTGCGTGGGGGTAGTGTAACTGCTCTGAGTACCACTAATACTACAAAAGTACAAAAGGTCAGTGATTAAAACACTCGTAAATAATTTACATCAGACTTCACACACAACCTCTGAATAATCATGTTTCATGTGTGGAGACGTTGGCTTTCTGAACTGTGTGCGTGTGTGTGTGTGCTTGCGTGTGTGTGTGTGTGTGTGTGTGCGTGTGTGTGTGAATAGAACAGCACGTATCTTTATCGGATCACCAGCAGGAGCTTACCTCACTGAGCTTGTAGTCATCTCCCAGGCTCTGCTCGTATTCGCTGCTGGATTTGGCTCTCAGGAGTGTGACGTTGCCGTGGTAAGTAGTTCCAGGTACGTAGCTGTCAGCGGCCTTTAGCTTGTGGTAAAAGCTGGAGGCTGCAAAGTGAAGTAAGTCCTGGCTGATGTTTTTATGTGTGGAAGCAATGAGGTCCACCGCCGCTTGGACACGGGCCTTCAGGTCCAAAAGAGGAAGGAGGGTCTCCTGGAGCTGCAGATTAAAGGAAGAACTCTCTTGTTTTAGTCAACATCACTTAGTTAGTTCACTAACAGCTAACTAAAATTACAGAACACACATCTATAGATGGACCTTTTCCCACATGAGCCGAACTCGAAATTAGAATTTCTAATTGAAAAATACAAAAAAATCATTTTAATGTGATTTTTTTCTGAGCTGCTGAACAAAAATGTAAATAATAAGAATAATTGTATTAAACATAAGGGTCCATTAGTAAGGACATTCCAGTGCCAATACCTGCTCAAACCCATCCTACACCAGGCTTTGGGGCGTGACGTAGGCCCAGTAGTGGGCTGTTGAGCCACAGAACGACCGCGGCCGGCATAACAAATAAGAACAATATAAAAACATAAAAAAGAAGTGGTCAGATGGAGTCTAAGATGGCAATAATCATTGCTACTATAAATAAAAGCAGCACTAATATAGAGATATTCCAGATCTAAGGGGAACATTTAATGAAAACATTTTATTTAACCCAAAAGGGCTTTAGGCAGGAAATGTTGTTCATCATGTCAAACACTTCAATCCGCCTCTCGGAGAATTCCCGCTGGAACTAGTTGGTTGCAGGAAATCCAACAGCACAACAGCTGCAGGGGTGCCAGGGTTCCCACTTCCAGCGGGTCGACTGATCTATCACCACATAGATCTAGGACTGCTTTAGGGCGTCAGCTGATCAGCCAGTCATCGTCATGGTCCAGAGAATCTTGGTGGTCTCTAAAACCTGTCCCAATCCAGATCCTGCCGTTGGCTTGAACAGTAGTGCCAGCTCATCCACATGAGTGTCCCGGTAGTATTTATCTGTCTACTCAGTGATCACACTAGCTATGTTTACATGGGCACAAGTAATCAGAATGAACACCCTATCGGATCAAAAATTCGTCATGTCAATCGGAATATTCTGATTCGATTCGGCCCGATCAGAATGAAATTTCATTCCGATTGACGTCCATGGACACACCCACTCGTATTGTTGGAGTAAAATAATGCCCACTGTGCATGTGGCAACTTCAGCGTGACGTCTTTCTGCCTTTGCAGACGCTCAGGACATGTGGAAAACATGGCGGGAGGTAAACAGAAGCTTTTCTGTTGCCGACACTGTTTTTTTACTGGAAACACAACGGGAGCTCAATGCTATTGAACGTCTCGATGGCCGAGAGGCTAGAAATGCTGAGTTATACACTCAAGTGTAGGAAGCAGGAATTCACCGAAGTATCGACCAAATCAAAGAAAACTTTTTTTCCGGGAAAGACAACTCTGTGCATGCTCAACCTATTGAATCTGATTGAACGCTTGGTGCATGTGAACTCACGGCATGATCGGATCATTTCTGTTAGTATCCTTGGAAACAGAGATTTGGGATTTCCCATCAACCAAGATTTGAATCAGATAGGGGAACTTTGGTGCATGTACACGTAGCTAATGACCCCTAATATACACCAGGTGTGTGAGTAGCGTGTTATGGCAGAGGCATGTTGACAATGGAGATGGCTGATCGTTGGTTTTGTGTGTGCGTGTGCATGTGTGTGTGTGTGTGTGTGTGTGTGCGTGTGCATGTGTGTGTGCGTGTGTGTGTGTGTGTGCATGTGTGTGTTTCTTGTCAGGTTTCTCTATGGATCATGAAGGATGTGCAGAAAGAGACTGGTGTAGATGTAAGACCCTGTTTTGTGTGTAAGCGAGCTTAATAAATGCTCAGTAACACATCACACCTGTCCTAAACTATTTAAATGTATCTGAATGTTGAGTACTTGTGTTTGAGATGTTTCGTACCTTCTTGTATTCAATGTCACTGAACTGTTGGACGAAGGCACACAGGGCCTCGGTTTCAGCCTCAGATTCTTTACCAGGAGTCAGCTTGGCCCTGTAGCTCTGGAAAACAAGGATGAGTCAGATGAACCCGTATTGTTCAGGTCTGACAACACATTTGTCCCACCAAGTCCTAATTTAGAACTCAGTTTATGTTTATTGAAGCAGTAAAATCCCACCAGAGTGGAATGGGTGTGGAGGCTGTGGCTTAGAGTGGCTGTCTGCCCATTGGTGTTGAGGTGGAACCAGTTCTCAGTGCTAGAATCAGACCTGAAACCTCTTAGTGTTAAAATATAAGAAATAATGTTCTCTACTGATCTGAATGAAAACAGGATTCTGGTTATGTGTTATGATGCTCCATAGTGGTGTAACATTCATGGCTGACCACATTCTCAGACCAGATTCTGATCCTGACTCAGAACCTTCTCCCCAAATAATCCCACCAGTTAATGCTGAGGGCTCACTGACCCAGCCTTTCCACTGGACGCATAAGCAGCGCGTAACGTAACAGACGCGTTTTACCTGCGTTACAGACGTGAAACGGCAGCAAAAGCATTACACACAGCTAGTCCCGCGAGGTCACAAAATCACAGAACTGCAACATCACGCGTGATTTCAGGAGTTCATGTGATAACAAGAAAGATGGCTGCATGTATCCTAAAAGGTCTGGTTTGTCTGCTCTGGTTACTTCAGCTACGGAGGTTCCACAGGAAATGATGTACTTTCATTACTAGTTAAGCAACTGGAAAGCTGCATGTGACTTTTATTTTGAAAGTTTCCGGATGTTTTACACTGCTTTTGTGTTTGACTTCTTGTCTGGCCCGATCTGAACTGTGGAGTTTGACTCGTTCTGGAAGCCTAGCGGGTAAAAAACTGACTTGAAGCGTAAGCAACGCATCCTGTCCGGTGGAAACAAACCCATCCAATGTAACGGCAGCTAATTACTGCGTACAATTCATAGACGTTACGTGACGCTTACGCGTCTGGTGGAAAGGCCCAGTTAGTCCGGTTGTTTCCTGACCTTTGTGTATGCTGCCACGTAGGAGTGTGACCCGTCCAGGAGGAACAGATGCTCTACAGTCTGGTGCAGCATCTGAAGTTGAGAGCACATTTCAAAAGCCACACAGGCACCAAAGGAGTAGCCCCCAATCCTGTAGGGTCCATCTTTCTGAAGCTGCTGAATGCAGGTCACATAGTGGGCTGCCAGAGACTGGATGCTGTCAAGGGGGGCAGCTAGAAAACAGAATCGCTCATTAGACACCAACCAATGAAAACACAAATCTAATATATATATTATTACTCCAGGACGTTTGTCTCATTCAGTGTCCTCACTTCAGTAAATACATTGATAAAGTAAAGCTGTAAAGTCTAGTCTCCAAAGTGATGAATAATCATAAAGTAATAAAGCACAAGGAGCTGCTGCTGCAGGAGTGTGGGTGTATTTCTGCATTTTCCTAGTTATAGAAATTATGAAGCTACCTTCTGTGCACTGCAGGCCATAGCATGGTATGGTTAGCTTGGAGGCAAGTGTCTGAAACACAGTGGTGGAGCCTTCGATGGGGTGGACCAGGAACAGTGGTCTCTCCTGGCTCTGGACACTGTTGAGTGGTACCACAGTGGGGCCGGTGGGGCTGACTAATAACTGGGTCACATCAAACTTGAGCACAGAGCGAAGACCATCCCTCTTGGCTACAGCCTGGTGACACTCTGGATTTGGAATCAGGAACACAGATTATTTAAGGTTTTACAAAGAAATACAGGACAACAGAACTTTAGGATCCATTCAACACTTTAACACTCAAGTCCTTATAAACGGTCATGGGAGGACTGCCCTCAGCATGGTAAACCTGCAGGTACAACAGCTTACTTCATCCTTCTAGCAGGTCTTTTTGTGTTAATGTTTGTTTCTTTGGATTTTCTCTTTGACATCACATCCTGGGATAACGGCTCAAGAAACCCCATAAAAACCAACTGCACTCAGCTCACCCAGCCAGCGCCGCGAGGACTAACCCTGAACCCAGTTCCTCTCCACAGCAGTGTATAAACGCTCCCATTTCATGTAATGAACAGCTAAGCAATAACATTTAACTACACTACCGTTTTTTCATATTTTCAAATAGCAATGAAATAATAAACAATCTGTGAGAATTCTACAGTGGAATAATCACAAACAGTCTAAAGTCTCAGTCACGTTGAAAGGGTTAGCTTATATGGAAACAGATTTCATTCTCAGCTGTCAGTTTTTCTCTTTTTGAAAAAACTAAAGTAGGATGTACGTAGTCTTTGTTTACAATCACCGAGCCTGCGGGGTTGCCAAGTCAGCGCCAAGCTGACGCTGCAGCGCCAAGCTAACGCTGCAGCGCCAGCATTAGTAAGTCAACACTGGCAGGCAGATAGCTCCAGCGTTGTTTAAAGAACAGAAGCCAGTGAACAGGAGCGACCCAGAAGTTATTCCTTCTACCCCTAAGAAGCCACAGCATCTCTTCGTTTTACTCGGGTAAAGCAGACTAGAGGCTAATGTTGAGCTAACAAGGCTAACAATGAATTAGAAGCAAATAGTCAGCTCTAAAAATATCTCAAGCTACTTTTTTAGTCACCAACAACTGGACATTACAGTGAAATGTGTGTGAAGTGAATGAGTCAATCATGGCGTTCTGAACTATAACAACAAGCTAACAGCAAGACAGCAAACAACCACACTTCCTCTATGCCGGATACCATAATAAGTGTAGTAAGTGCTCCCTACCATAAAACACTCAAGAGTGCTAACGTCAACTATGACAATGTATTTATCTACTTATTAACCTGCTGTGTATGACTCATCAGTCGTCATCTAAAATCTGCTGGTGCTGACCCGTAACCGGCAACATCCGTGAAACTCATGGTACTGCAGTACCCAAATTTGACCACAGGATGTCATTCTTACTTCAGCGTTACATACTGCTCCTTTAACTATTTCTGTTGTCACTAGGCAGCAGTGCCAATGCTTTATATTCTAATGTGCATCATGTGACTGTGAGCGAGAGGAGCCAGTTGAGGTGGCTCGGGCATCTGATTAGGATGCCTCCTGGACGCCTCCCTGGTGAGGTTTTCTGGGCACGTCCAACTGGGAGGAGACCCAAAGGAAGACCCAGGACACGCTGGAGGGACTATACCTCTCGGCTGGCCAGGGAACACCTTGGGATTCCCCCGGAGGAGCTGGCCCAAGCGGCTGGGGAGAGGGAAGTCTGGGCTTCCCTCCTTAAGCTGCTGCCCCCACAACCCGACTCCGGATAAGTGGATGAAAATGGATGGATGGATGGATCATGTGACTGACTTTTGTCTGTTCAGTCTGGAGTGGTGTGAGCAAAGGCTTCCTTAGACTTCAGCTATAATAACTGATCTCTAAACATTCTCTTCTAAACAGGAAGTGAAAGCTCATATCTCCTCCATCATCAGGAGCTATGATTATTATAGAGATTATGCTGCCGGGGTTTTCAGCTGTAGCTGCACTGGCCTCTTTTAACCTTTCTTCAGGACATTGGTAGTTTTTTGAAGATTTTTAATACCATTTGACCCTTCTGGCTTGCTGTTGGCCAACTCTCTCAGCTTGTTAATTGTGAGATGGCGAATCTCCTTCATGGCCATGACAATGTCATAGTTCCTCTCTAAGGTCTGGCGGATCTCCACGCCCATCAAGGAGTCCAGGCCCAAGTCAGCTAGTGAGGCATCAGCGTTCAGACTGCTGACATCTTGTACACCTGTGGGTGAAAATGACATCAGAATGAACGTGACCTTCATTCTTATGATAGCCATCCATTTGATATTATAGGTCCAGCAAGTGACCAGTAACTCGTTTATTTTCTAGTCACTGAGTATAATAATTCTACACGTCTTACCCAGAATGTGAGCTACAGCATCCACCAAGTCTTTCTGGTTTTCTGCATCCTTCACCACTATTGTCCTCTCTGCCAACACAAAGCTGGACATCACAGGTTGCTGCTGGGACAAGAAGAAGTCCAGGACCTCCAAGCAGGATGTGATGCGTTGTGGTAGGGTACCACCAATGACTATGTCATTTCCACCCATTGTCTCCAGCACCACACCTACATCCCCAATGGCCCCCCATTGGATAGCTAATCCAGGGAAGCCATCAGAGCGGCGTTTCTCACATACACGCTCCATTGCTGAGTTGGCGTATCCATAGTTAGTCTGACCGGCATTCCCACGGCCACAGCTGACTGAGGAGAAGGCCACAAAGTAAGCAAGGTCTGGACAGGACCCTCTTGTCACTCTGTGGTGAGGAATAAATGAGACGTGAATGAGAAATTTCCTCTAGAAACAACAGCCATGAATAAAAATACATGAAGGAGACTAATGTGTGCATGTGTGTGTCTTACTTGTCCAGGTTTATGGTGCCATCACACTTTGGTTTGCTAACATCTAGAAAATGTTCTCTGGTCAGATTGTCCAACATGCCGTCTTTCAGCACCTGATGACGACACAACCCAACTCAAGTAAAACCAGTGAAAGCTGAATTTAAAGCTGCACTAGCAAATCTGCAAAATGAGCTAGATTTAAAGGGGTCATCACCTGAAATTTTCACTTTTCCACTTAAAAAAATGTCTATAATGGCTTCCTAATGATTTTTCACTGGCTGAGAAGCCGATATTTAACATTGACGCATTTGTTCAATCTTGCCTTCTTCAACCAGCTCACATGCACCCCACGAGCACGCGCACTCCAAAACGAGAACTTGAGTTCTGGCCGTATGTGTCGGCACAACGGCCTAATATAAACAAATATGAACCACAACAAGCACAACAAAGCTCATTTCATAACGTGAAACGCATAAATGATGTCTTACTGTTGACGACTCGTGTTATAATCCGTGTTACGGGAGACAAAACGCAGATCGGTTTGTGTATTCCAGTTTCACAACAGCATAAGAGCCAATGCCTGGATGAGCTTGCTTCTCTCCCAACTCAACAACAAACGAGGACGCCATTACGCACGAGGCGAGGCCCGGGCTCGTAAATACACGGTTAGATCCCGTAGGTCACTGCCAGGTCGGGTTCAGTTATAACGTTTGTTGTTTTGGAGCGAGACACTGAAGCCGCGTCCTGCTTCCTGCTTCCTTCCACCAATGAACGCGCTCCTCAGTCCCGCGCGCGTCCGAGACAGCCGAAATATCACGTGTGATCTCGCGAGAAAATATGCCCTTCACAATAAAGGATTAAACAATCACATTTTTTATTTATTTTTCCAATACAATTGAGTTTAATGGTCTAAAAGACTATAATAGGATGTAGATATCCACGGTATTATAGGTGCTGACCCCTTTAAACCAACACGATCACGGAACACTCACCCCTCCCGTCAGCTATCATCTCTAGGCCACGCCCACCAGAACCAGAACCCCGCATCACCAGAGGAAACAAGCTAGCGCTAAACACCTGTCTCCGTTTTCTAGGTCCAAACGTCTTTAGTTGTCCGTGACTTCAAATGGTGTTTTTCTTTTTGGGACTCTGGTAGTTTGTCCTAAAGTTGAAGTGGTAGCAGCCGGCTGTTTCTCCTTCTCTGATGTTATTGAGCGGAGAACCTCTCACACCAGTGGTGTTCTGCTGATAAATACGTGAGTGTGGAATGAGTGGAGGACCCAGGGAAGTGCGGCGGTTCAACCGGATGGTCCAGTGGTTGATTCTGGTCTGAAACGTGTTATTGGTGGAAGTTTTTAGACACATGTGAGAGAACCACTTTAAATTAAAAGTCAAGTTGAAGTCCCACTAGTCGTCACACACACTGGTGTGTGGCATTTGTTCTCCACATCTGACCCATCTCCTGGGGGAGCGGTGAGCTGCAGGCACAGCTGCACTCGGTAATTATTTGATGGTTTATTTATTTATTGATTTATTCTTGTTAATATTTTTATCTCCACAATATTTTTATATCTATACGATGTTAGAACGTTGTTAAGAGGCATGAAAACAATGTTTTAAGCTAGCTTGTTTTGCAGATTTGCCGTTGCAGCTTTAATCACTCTGGGTGATGTGGAGGAATGTTTTCATTGTTAGCGTAGCATGTTGCTTGTAGGTACGTTACCATGGCAAGATGAAAAATTCCTCCCACTGGGCCCAGTGTACAGGCTTCAGTAATCAGCTGCTCTGTTCCCTTCAGAGAGCTGACATCGCTCAAGGACACCAACACCTCCACACCTTGACTCTGCCACTCCTGAACCCGTTTGGCCTGGTAACCTGAAAAACAGTGTAAGACCCATACCTCACCAGTTTCATCATGACTTTATTAGAACACAGCTGGAAAACCATGTTGAGAGTGCTGCTACTGCTGCTGTGAGGACTCAGCAAACAGGTGTTGTTGTTTTCTGGGTCTGCAGGGTCTGCAGTTCACACTGGTTCATATGGGCCACCACAACCTCAGTGTGGAGGTTTTGGTCACTGTTGACCCATCAGTCTATCATGACTAAAAAGGAACCCACCAGATTTTACCTACACATCTCAAACAGCTCACAAAGACCATGAAAATGTGTAAATAATCCCTCCTTTATTGTCTCTGAGTCTTACCGTTCCTGATGCCTGATCTAGAAGTCAGCACCAGTTTGCGGGCTCCTCTTTCAATGAGCCACTGAGCCAGCTCTAGCCCAAACCCTCCAAGTCCTCCAGTGATGATGTAGGAGAGGGAAGCAAAGCAGAAGGTGCGGCAAATAGCAGGAAGAGACAACGATGAAGCAGGCTGAACGGCTGCACCCGTTTCCTCAGAGCGGATCTAAACACACCATCAGCATACTGTTAGAGAGCTGGTGAGTTTATTTATTTAGCATATA
>SSNS01000049.1:2842265-2922265 GCA_006937985.1 Aphyosemion australe | reverse complement strand
ACTCACTGATACACTGATTGTTCTCTGAAGTCAAATACTTTGTTTGGATTTAGTTCAGGAAACCTGAAGTTGTAGCTCTACCTCAGGGGTCTCCAACCTTTAGGAGAGCGTGAGCTACTTTTACACCATGAAAGTCCAGAAGAGCTACTGCCATACGATGTATTCCATGTCAGTATGCTTACTATGTTAACATGCATGTATTCACTAGTTGCTTTCTCTATTTCAATACATCAATAATGTAAAAAAGTAAGAGGAAAATAGTGACATTCCTTTTAACTTTCAGATAATGAAACACAAATCCTTTGTCCTTTTTCTCTTCCTCTGGATCAGCTGATCTGAGTCTGACGGCTGTGCAACACAGAGCAGATAGAGAGAGGAAGAACCTTTTATTCCTAAACGGGACAATCAGCTGAAACAATTGAGGGAAATGTGTTGAAACTAAATCACAGGAGATGTCCAGAAAGTCTGGAAACGTGTGTTCATCATGTGTTAATAAACAGCATTTAATTTACGTTAACGAGATTTTACAGCAGATAGGACTTTACTGTCACCCAGAGTATTTTACCGAGGATGTTTTCAGCTCAACATCAGACTCCTGAAACCCAAACCAGGTCTGTAGAACCAACATCACCCTGTCTTCTCTAAAGTTAAAGTCCCAAGTATTCATCACACACTGGTGAAATCTCTGCATTTGACCCATCCCCATGGTGGGGAGCGGTGAGCTGCAGCTGTGGCCGCGTCTTCATCACCGCTCCAGCTGCAGCCGCTGAGATCAAAGTTAAAGGGAAACTAGTCAGTTTTGGTTTGTTTTTAGCGCCCCCTGGTGTTCCTTAGAAAAAGCAAAAGTGAAACCTATCCCCTCTGAAATGTCTCCTCAGCCTTCATTAGTGTCTACAGGAGCAGTTCATCACTAAATCAAATCAAACAAATCAGCTGTGTTCATGATCTAAAACATGCAGGAAACATGCTGGAACCAGACTGCAGATCCAGGTAGGTCAAGCTGAATTTTTCTAAGCCCAACAGACCGGACCGGCAACTGTGAAGTTGCAAGTGGAATATTCTGGCCACAGGGGGCGACAGGGGCTGGGTTGCTTTTCATTCACACTGTAAAGGGTCATTTTAGCACAAACTGGCTCAAGAACATGATCTTAAAATATTAAAAAGTTGCAGTGTCCCTTTAACAGGAACGTGCTGCAAATCCACACAATGAATCTGTATTTCCAGTAGTACAGACTTGAACACATTTGCTGAAATATTTGTGCAATAATCAGATTTTTATTTTACTTCCACAAAATGCTGATTTTAGATTAGATATTACAGAAAATAGGGACGGCTTGCCATCAAATCTCAAAGCCGTCTCTCATTAATTACAAGTCAGGCAGGACGGCTCGCTGGCTGCTTCCAGGCGACACACACACATGCATGCACACACACACACACGCATGCACACACACACATGCATGCACACACACACACACGCATGCACACACACACATGCATGCACACACACAAATGCACACAAACACACACACACGCATGCACACACACGCACACACACATGCACACACACATATAATTCTCCATATTGGATATTGAAGAGATAATTAACACCAACAAGGCGTGGCGTAATTATGTCATCAGTATGCAGATTAGCGTATGACGCATTCTGGCGACCTTCTGGGTTAGCTTAAACCACTTTCTGTCAGAGGCAGGGTTAGGGCTAGGGTTAGCAGTGTGGTGTTTGGAACGCTTTACCACAAACAGATGAAGCTTCTGATGCAACAAAATAAACCTGTGTCCCATTTCTGAAGAAGAATCACACCAGTCACGTCTGTATTAGCTACGGTGAATATCAAGTGTTAGCAGGCTGGCCTGGCTCCTGCTAGCGTGCTGCTGCTCTGACTCTGATGTGTGTGGGTTAGACATCACATTTAGTCTTAGGTGTCCAGTCCAGGTGTGTTGAACAAATTTACAGAGAAGTGGTTTTCAGACATATTTCTGGGGTATTGCTGTGCCCTAAACTTTTAACTACAACTGACACTTTTATTTTCCTGACTGTGTGCAGAAATGGGCCAAACCGCCTCGTGTGACCAGGTAACAGGTATGGGGGCCTGCAGTGGCCCAAATACCTCAGAAACTACTACGTATCTTTCCCTTCTCACTGATAAGAGTGAATAATGTCAGATTCCAGCCATGTTTGTTCTTAAATAGGTTGGGGCTGCGTGACCCGCGGTGACTCGTGAGGGTAAACTGATAGCTAACGATGTGATAGGCCCACCCTCACTCAGCACTAGAGACTGAGGAGGTGGAGGAACCTGCTGCATCCACAAGGAAGAGCTGACAAGTCACAGAAGGCAGAACCCATGTCAGTGTCAGACATTAAACTAATAAATATGATCAACAGTCATCCAGATGTCAGCAACAAATCCTCCTCCATCTGCCCTGAACATAACCCATCTTCAGGCTGGAACGAGAACCAAAGACCCCGTTGCCGTGACGACCAGACAAGGACAAGCTTCCTGCACTTTTTTACTCTGAGACAGGGCAGATCCTCCTAGGACTCTTTTCCTTTCTGAGTCCTAAAACAACTTTATCCAACTCCGGGTCATTTGAGTCCCTCCACCATGAGAAACTGTTTAACCTCCACCCACCTGACTCTGGTCAGAGACCCACTAACCCCAGGCCTGAGGCCAAACGGCCTTTTCTACCTTTTCTTGGAAAACCTTGTTTACATCCTGCTGAAGTGAGCCTCAGGTGGGTTTAAAGCTCGCCACGGCGCTGACTGGGACTTCTTTCTGGGTTTAATGTCTAGCAAAAGCTGGTGGAATTGTTGTTTTTAGCTTTTGATTCCTTGGACCATCAGAACCTTGAGGCCATCTGTCCTTCTGCATTCATTTTGGTGGCTCCAGCTCTGACTCCTAAATTCCCACCATAGCATGTGTCTGTGGCGTGTTACGGCAGCGGCGTGTTACGGCAGCGGCGTCTCCATGACAAACAGAAGTCTATAGTTTGATTCACCCCGGCCACTAAAGATAGGACTAGGTTCTGTTTTTGATGTGATGCGTCAAACTCCACAATTAAAATAGAGCTAAACAGGAAATCACACACAGTATCAGTGTAAAGCATGGGCAGAGCGAGTGGTTCCGCTTTTCTCACCACACCTGCTTTCCACAAACATTGTGTCTCGTTCTATCTTCATGCCGAGGACCGTAAGGTGTTCTAATTCTTCTGAATGACACTGGTGCAGCCCCGTCTCCACAGTCTCCAGGAGCTGAGTGGGACTTCGTTTTCCTCATTTTAACTCAAAGAAAACGGACATGGTGCTGTTTGGTTGCCTCCAGCTGGCCCAAAATGCTGCTGCACAGTTTTGAACAGGGATGAACAAAACTCCAGTCCTGGTCTTGTTCCACTGTCCATTCATTCTAGAGAATTTTAAAACGTTTGTTTTTAAATCTCTTCACTGTGGCTGTTTTATCTCACATGCCTTACATACCGTCACGCTCACTCAGGTCAGGCCAGATAAGCTGTTGTTTAATAAAGAGCAGATAGTGGGCTGGGTTAGGCTTACGGGTAGCTGGCATAACAGAGATGTAGGGATACTCAGGGCAGATGCTAAATGAAGAGTAAAAATTATCGTGGTCACCGTTATTTCCCTCCAGGAGCCGTGTAGGTCTTACCGTATTCGGTTGCCACCTGCCTCTTGTCGAAGACAGTTGACCAATCCCACGATCCCACAGTAGGGCTTACAAGCAGTCAACCACAGCGGCGTGTCTGAAGAGTCAGCCATCATAGCCTGTTGCACAGACGCACACATGACCAGGTCAGTGAACTCATCTACTGCGGTCTACATCTGGAAACACTGGAGGAACATGGATCTCACCTTGAGCTTTTCCACCCACATGTAGTCACTGCTGTCCACCGGTAAGTGAAGTGAATGTTCGCTCTGAGACTTAGAGCGGCACAGGAAGAGGACAGAACCATAAAAGGACTTCCTGACAGCCACCACCATCAAGGATGCCTCAGAGAACACTTTCTCCCACTCAGACTGAAAAAGAAGTCCCAGATGGGTCAGAAACATCTCCTGGTTTAAAGAACCCTAACCCTAACCAATAACACAGAAGAAAGCTGCTGGTTGGGTCATGTGAGTGTTGAGATCTCCTTCAGTGTACTTAATCCAGACAAAAGTTAACTTTGTTCAACTAACTTGTGTGAGCAGTCCACGTGGTCCACTGGTCTGAGTCATGCTGCTGAGGAATGCGACGGTCTCTCCAAGAGTCTCACCCTTCAGCAAGGTGTGGAGAAGAACAAACCCTTTTGGTCTGAGTCCAGACGCCAGGTTAGCCACCAGCAGTCTCGGGTCTGTTCTCAGAGGACCCCACGCATGGTTACAAACCACCAGGTCTGCCCCTGACCCCACTCCTCCAGAAGCTTGTTGGCTTTCTGGGTCCCACTGTGCTGACGCTACACCCAGGTCCTCCAGAGCAGCTTTATGAGGGAGGAGATGGTCCACACTAGCCGCTGTGGCAGTGTAGTCCACATGCATCATTGGCTGGATGTTGAGGAGGGGTACCACACGAGAGAACAGCTGACCATCGTTTGACAGAGCCTAGCAGTAGTCAGAGGTGAACAGGTTATGGGATGCATTCTGACATGTGAGCAGTCTGCATCTGAATCCAACATTACCTCTAGGACTTTGATTCTCCCAGGAGCACAGTTCTCCACGGTCACATCCAGACAGTGTCTGAGGGCCGGGTCATCTAGCAGACCGTGCAGGAGCTCATCCTGCAGCAGACATGCTCGCTCCTTCACAACCACCTGCTCCAGCTCAGAGTGAAGGTTTCCATTCAGCTCCAGGTCACACAGCATTGTCAGCAGATGCACTAGGCTGGGCTTGTATGGCTCCTGGGGCGGGGCAGCATCACCGGACACTCCTAGCAATCCTGGAATGAGCAGCTTGATTCCATGAGGAGCCAACTTCAGCTGTAGTCTGTGGATCAAACCTGGATAGAAAGAATCAGAGCAACCCCCCCAAAAAATAAATTTTCTCGCTTCTCAGGACATCTAAGGATGTGTGTGTGTGTGTGTGTGTGTGTGTGTGTGTGTGTGTGTGTGTGTGTGTGTGTGTGTGTGTGTGTGTGTGATTGGATTGGGTTCAGACCCTTTACTTAAAGGTTTCTACGAAGCCCAGCAGACACCGACTACCTGCTGAAGCTACACACCTGACACTTCCTCAGTGGCTTTATGAAGATGTACAGGAGTCAGGAGTGTGGCGCCTGTGCTTCTAAAAACCTTCAGGCATTTGGGATTTCTCAGAAGGTTTGAGCATCTGTAGTGGGGGTGGGGGTGGATGGTGTTACATGGATAAATGAATACGTTCCAGGTTCTATTCATCTCATCCCTAATCTGAGTCAGCAGCAGTCCCCACCAACAGAAACCAATAGTTGCTCCACTGCCCACTACACATTATCAGATATAAGCAGACCCACAGTCATTATTTACACATCTGGGGTCATTCATATCAATCATTTTGATATGATTTTAGATCATGTTTCCCATAGACTATTACAATGATGGAGAGAAAAGAGAATCAGGATAAAGTCATTATGGTTATTATTATTAGCTACAGGCTAGCGTCCGATGGGGTGACTTTTACACACCTCCACTCTTATCTGCAGTCCTTTCCTCTAAAAGACTGAACTGATTCATAGTCAGAGTCCAACGGCATTTTCAGAGATCTGACTTAAACATCTGGATCATTTTTGGGATGTTTTAGCAGAACGGTGAGTGTATGATTGTGCACCATCTGTGCTTTAAGTATGGGCTGCAATAGGTAGCCTAAGCCACGCCCATTTACTTCTGCACCATGGGTCCCCTACTGCCAAAAGAAAGAATGGGAGTCTATGGAGAGATAAAAGTTATTTTCTGATCCTGGTTGATATGTGCCATGGATTTAACATATAGTGTCGGTGAATTTTAAAGACACCTTTTGATCGTATGAAAGCGCTGATTTTCAACAGGCTCCACCCATTCGCCATCTGTCCTCCATGACAGCAGGGGGCGGTGCTGCGTACCGGCCCATTTAAAGCGCTGTGCACCGTTTACACATTCAGGTTCAACACCCAGTGTTTAACTTTTATTTATCAATAAAAACACCTGCAACAAAAACTGCAGTGCATATTGTAATCAAACTTATATATTAATAATTGTTCCCAGCAATCTTCAAACACACTGAAGTGTCTGGATATGGTCCCCAGTAGCTGACACCCTGGCCTTTAAACAAAGTGACCGGCATGCCTGAAACACCAGGCAGGCACTAAACCCTGACAGGGTTAGGGTTTGAGAAGCCTGGGCTGGCTGTGATGGTGTTATGTGGACTGGACTCAGATAGAGACACAATAACAATGTACATCTGTCACACACACAAGTCAAAGCGCTGTGTGGAGGATGATTCAGTCCCTGGGTTTGTACCTTTGCAGAGCCTCAGCTGTTGTGAGACTTTAGGTTTGGAAGAGAGGCACTCAGCCACCACATGAGGCACAAACAGGAACTCCTCCAGCGTGGGGGCTCTCTGCTGCTGCTGTCTACGGGGGGCCACGGTGGCGTGAAGACCACACATCTGGACCCCACCCGCAACGATGTCATCAAAACATCGATTTACATGGACGCACACAGCTAAGGGAGGAAAGCAAAGCACTTTAGTTATGTGTTTAGATCAGGAATTACTGTGTTTACAGACCAAATAAACCCGTAAACGTGTTCTTATCCATAATCTGGATTAAATAAAACATTAGCTCTTCTGATGAAGATGTGTTTGTGGAATTATTTAAAACTGGTTTGATAACCTCACATTTTTTATCACAATTTTTACTTTTTCCATTTTTTATGATATTTTTAAATCATTTTTAAATTTTTTATTTCTTTACTTTTTTTGTTTTTGATTTTTTGTTCTTGTGAAGCACCTCATGACTTTTATCTTGAGAGGCGTGCTACAAAAGATTTTCTTCTTCTAACTCAGGGGTAGGGAACCCTGGTCCTGGAGAGCCACTATCCAGCATGTTTTAGAGGTTTCCCTGCTTCAACACAGCTGATTCACCTGTTCAGCAGCTCATCAGGCTCTGCAGAAGCCTGTTAATCACCTGCTGATTAAAATCAGGGAAACCTCTAAAACATGCTGGATAGCGGCCCTCCAGGAGCAGGGAACCCCTATTCTAAGCTGTATTTCCAACGGCACTACTCAGGATGACTCGGATGGGTGCAGTTCGGTTTGACAGCCTTTTCCAAAACCATGGTTCGCTATTTTCTCCAACTTCTCAGACCCTGTTTCGTTGTGGTTCCTAGCGTGCCGCCCCGATCCAAAAACGCAACTTCAGAGACATTCGGGCACTGATTGGCTAGAGGGTGGAGTCACTGGTTGTTCCCAAGTGGGAACCCCCGGCTACCAAAACTGAAGCCAATGCAGAAGTGACAAAACTTGAAGTCCCCCCCCCCCCATATACTGGCTCAAAACAGAGCAGGTTCTCAATAGCTACGTTTACATGGGCACAAGTAATCGGATTGAACGCCCTATCGGATCAAAAATTCGTCATGTAAACATGTCAATCGGAATATTCTGGTCCGATTAGGCCTGATCCGAATGAAATTTCATTCCGATTGAGAGAGGTGGTTTTGTCCGATCGTCAATCCGATTGACGTCCATGTACACAGCCATTCGGATTGTTGGGGTAAAATAATGCCCACTGCACATGTGTGCAACTTCAGAGTGCCCTCTTTTTGCCTCTGCGCATGCTCACGACAGATCGAAAACATGGCTGGCGGTAAACAGAAGTGGTCTGTTGCAGACGCTATTTTTTACTGGAAATACTACGGGAGCTCAATATTACTGAACGTCTCGATGGCCGAACGGCTAAAATGCTGAGTTATACACTCAAGTGCATCTAAAGATGCAGGAAGCGGGAATTCACCGAAGCTAGAGAATAAGTAAATAAAATGCAAGGGAAAAGACGTGCGGACAAGATGGCGTTTGTTTACAATTTCTCTTCCGGGAAAGACAAGTCTGCGCGTGCGCAAGCTATGGTGCGTGCATCGCGGCACGATCGGATCATTCCAGTTAGTGTCCATGTAAACAGAGATTTGGGATTTCTGATCAACCAAGATTTGAATCGGATTGGGGAAATTTGGTGCATGTAAACATAGCTATTGACTCCCATGTTAAAAATGCAAGCTTCACAGCAGAAATAAACATGTTCACAGCCTGGTGCAAAAAAACATTCTAGGTTTAATAGGTCTAGTTTACTCTCATGACAACTCTGAGGGGGGTGAATGTTTTTGTAACTCATCCATTTAGATGTAATTAAAGCTTTAAATCATGAATTATTAGGGGTGTGTCCTTTTAATTGACAGGTAGCAGATGAACCATCAGCGCTAGCACTAGCGGCTAGCCCTCCCACTTGCTCCAGGTAAGGCCTCAGGCTCACCCTCACATTAGAAGTGTTACAGCCTAGAAGGCAGAGGGTAGCAGAGTCCCTCAACCACGGTTTTCTAGCTAAAAGCGCCCACCAACCTCCATTAGCTTCTATTAGCTTTGGGTTAACTCAGTTAGCTTGTAGCTACATCAGGTCTGATGGGTGTCAATCACCTGCCCACACCCTCACAGCCCTGGCGATGGTGGGAACCGCCCACTGGGCTTCAATTCAGCCCTTCAGTGGTTGTTTCGAGCTTTCTGCCTGCTGACGCTTCCAGGTTCAGAGTCTGACAAAAAGCCAGAGACTGAGCAGATCACCACTGCTGTAGTGCTGTGTTGTGTTTCTGTGTGGCATACAGATCACTGCACTCTGTTTGATCACCTATTGCTATTTTTGTCTTGAGTGAAGGTCGCCAGTGCCCGCCCCCCTGGCGCATTATGACTAGGGCATCCACTTGTTCTCACAGAGTCGGCAGGGAAAACCATCTACCCTGGCTGTGTTAACCCACTCTGTATCGAGCCGTTTTTGGCTGAGTAGTGCTGTTGGGAAAAACGACTATAAGGTAGTTTAAATAATGTCTATGGAACCCACTCTGACTGGATGTTGACTAATTCCAGCCTGTACAAAAAATGCAGTTTAATGGTATAATAAACAAACCTTGGTGTCCACTGGTGTCCTGGAATACTTTATCCAGCTGTAAAACTGGATCAATGCATACTGAGCGAATTCTGGTTGGCAAACGCAAATTTCGCCCAGGCAGCCCTACCACAATCATTTGCAGCATAGTGTCTAAAAAGGTCACCCAGTTTCCTGTCCACTCCAGCTTCCCGCTGTCTCCTGGAAACAGATTAGAGAAACTCAGTACAGATCAAACAAACAGCATTACTAACCCCATTTTTGTCTGTGCTGAGGTTTTTTTGCAAAATTTTAATTTATAACATCTAATAGTATAATCAAAACTCTGTAAACGGTTAGGGAAGTTGTCAAGCTGAAGAAAGAGTCCTATCGGGTCTTTTTGGCCTGTGGGACTCCAGCAACTGCTGATGGGTACCGGCAGTCCAAACTGAATGCGGCTCGGGTGGTCCCACAGGCAAAAACCTGGGCGTGGGAGGAGTTTGGTGAGACCATGGAGCAAAAGAACCAGCTCCTCATGAACCAGCTCCGGTGGCCTAGTGGTAGAGTGTCCGCCCTGGGACTGGGAGATCAGGGTTGAAATCCCAGTCGGGTCATACCAAAGTCTTAGAAAAAATGGGACCCAATGCCTCCCTGCTTGACACTCAGCACTAAGGGGTTGGATTGGGGGGGTTAAACCACCAAATAGTTCCTGAGCGCAGCCACAGCTGCAGCTCACCGCTCCCCACAGGGATGGGTCACATGTGAAGATGGAATTTCACCAGTGTGTGATGATGACTTGAGATTTTAAAACGTCTGTATGGCTTCGAGGAGATTCTGGTTCATCATCAGGCACTGGTAGCGTACTGCTTTCCCCTTCTGAGGCTGAGGTCAGTGAGGTGGTCAAAAAGCTCCTCGGTGGCAAGGCTCCGGAAGTGGATGAAATCCTGCACGCCTCCCTGGTGAGGTTTTCTGGGTATGTCCATCCAGGAGGAGCCAAAGGAAGACCCAGGACACGCTGAAGGGACTATGTCTCTCATCTGGCCAGGGAACACCTTGGGATTCCCCCGGAGGAGCTGGCCCAAGTGGCTGGGGAGAGGGAAGTCTGGGCCTCTCTGCTTAGGCTGCTGCCCCCGCAACCCGACTTCGGATAAGCGGAACAAAAATGGATGGATGGATGTCAACTGTTACTTAGCAGCGATTCACATTGAAGATGATCAATCATTTTTTTTCATTTTAGCCTCTCGTGTAGCTTAGCCCTAGAGTCAGCACTTACTCTCAACCAATCAACCCAGGCATGCTCCATCACCAAGCCTTCCCCTCGCAAACCAAAGAGATGTGGAGGAATTTGCCCGAAAAAAGGTTACAGTAGTTCACCAGCATGCAACACTTAGATTTTTACAAGTCTGACAAAAACAAACAACAGTTGTTCATTAAATTAGCAGAGGATTGATAAAAACTAAGTCAGCTAACACAACCAACTTGTTTTATCATAAAGTAATGACATAAAAAGGCCAGGGCTGCACATAAATGATATTTTCTACATTTTTTATAGCTATCAATAATTTCTGATACCGATCTACATGAAACTATTTTTATCATAATGCTTTTTATTGTATCGTCCAGGTTTATGTAGGATGTGAATTTCAGTCCGTTTTGACATAATTAGGATTCAACTTTTATAGTTTTTCATAGTTATGGATGAAACTCATAATGTATAAAATCAGTTGTGTGAAATATTTAAACACATCTTAAAATCATTTTACCTGCATTGTTGGACTCTAAAATGCCTTGGAAAGCCTTCCCGTAGTCATAGCCACGAAGTCGCAGCTCTTTGTAGACATCATGTGCATCAAGCTTCAGTTTAGAGTCACTGTTTTGGGCGGCTTGCTGACTTTTATAATTATGAAGAGAATGCAGGGCCGTGTCCTCAAGGATGCTCATCTTACCTGAAATGACATGTGATGCACATGACCGATGAGATTCTGGCACTAAAACAATAAAAACACTTTCAATGTGAAGCCTACTCACCACTGACGACCAAGTTTCCATTCTCTGAAACCTCAAACTTGTTGGTGGCAGGCATGAAGTGCACTTCTAACTGGACTGAGCCTACCAGGAATAAAGCAGTGAGGAAAGGAAACAATCAAACAAGTAAAGGAGTTCATCAGAAGATCTCTTCAAGATGTGTAATGCTCAAACCTTCATTCTGAGCCCTTCTTACCAGACTTTGGCAGGATGGTAGCCCTGTGGATGACCACATCCTCAAAGCTAATCGGAGTTGTTTCCATCACTGCTCCACAACTTCTCACCAAGGTACGCCATGCCAGTACTAGATAACCTGTTGCTGGGTAGAGAATGCGCCCATCGATGCAGTGGTCGATAAGATAGTTGTCTTCTGATTCTGGGTTTATCTCTGTCATTTGACAAAGGAGACCAGGAATGACAAGGGAGGGGTCGATTTAGAACAGAGTTTAACTTTCATAATTAATTGCTTCTTAGTCTAGGTATGCTTTTATTACCTATATTGTAGATGGTAGAATTGGATCCTCCTGAGCCATGGAGAAAATGTTCTGCTTTAGGGATATCCCAGGTTTGCGTGTGGTCCCATTGCACTAATGGGGAGATTAGTGGGGTGCCAACTGGGACAGGGTAGCTTATTGCTGGGCAGAGGCCATTATAATCCAGGTTGATGCTAGAGGAGTGTATTGAAAAGGATTATTATCCTACCCAAAGATGTATTTTGAAGCGTGACTAGAGACAGGCAGACAGGTTGTAAAACAACACATTTAAATGAAATAAAGTCTTTACTAACCCATTCATGTAGATTTTTCCGATGTTTGAGAGGAAGAACTCCAGATTGTTGGTGTGATCTCTCTTCATCAAAGGCAGAATGGAACATGAATGCTTCAGGCTACGTTTAAGGATGGCCTAAACATAAGACAAATATAAAGCTTTACAGCCACTCAAAACAAGCTGTTTGCTGTCTTTTTTAGACATTCTGTGTTTCCAAAGACAAAGCTATAGGGTCAGGATTTCAACAAAGCAGAAATCTAAACATCTATCTTGGTGTCTGTTGATAAGATATCAACTTATTTTTAAGGATGAATGCTTATCTTATTATGTATTATGTCTTTTTCAGAGATCAACTGGTGCTTAAATGTTAAATGCTCCGGTGGCCTAGTGGTATGAGTGCCCGCCCCGGGACTGGGAGATCGGGGTTCGAATCCCGGTCGGGTCATACCAAATACTCGAAAAAAATGGGACCCAATGCCTCCTCCTCGTTTGACACTCAGCACTAAGGGGTTGGATTGGGGGGTTAAACCACCAAATAGTTCCCGAGCGCGGCCACAGCTGCAGCTCACCGCTCCCCACCACGGGGATGGGTCAAATGCAGAGATGTAATTTCACCAGTGTGTGATGATGACTTTGGACTTTAACTTTGACATAGTGCCTTCTAGGGTTCTATAACCCCCCAAGGTGCTTTAAGGTCATTCACCCACCCAAGCACACATTCACATGCTGGTGGTGATAAATGTAGCCACAGCTGGATACACTGACAGAAGCGAGGCTGCCATACACAGCAGGGAAGGAGGGTTAAGTGTCTTGCTCAAGAACACAACGACTGCAACGACTAACCAAGACTTTCATGCCAGGGACACAGACGTTCAAGTGTTAAGCTATCAAGTACCTGTAGCAGAGCATGAGGTGCTATCTCCACCACCACAGCATTTTCAGGCACCAGACTAAGGGCTTCTTGAAAAAGAACGGGGCTCAGCAGGTTGTTGACATGGTATTCAGCTGAGCTGCAGATAGCCAGAGGAGAGGTCCACTCAGACTGAGGGATGCTGGTGCTCACCCAGCGAGATGAGCGCTGCCGGGGTTCCATGATCACCTGAATGAGATGATAGAGGACAACGAGCTTTACTACCAAACATACACCAATGACCAATAATGAGCAACACACAGCTTATTTAACATCAGTCAGAAAACTAAAAAACCAAATGTCAATAACTCTCAATAATAACGCAAACTGAGAGGCAACGTGTTGAGCATGTCCTCTGAAACAGCTTCAGTGTCATTTTCTTCTGAACACCATACCTTCTTTAGAGCAGCTAGCAGGGTTGGAGCAATGGAGGCCATGTAGTAGGAGTGAAACGCAACGCCAGCACTACGCACCTCCTTCGCAAACACTCCTTGGATTTTGAGCTCTGATACAAATGCCCTGACAGCCTCCTGGAGACACAAACACACACGGATTTTAGAATCTTCAACAGTGTATGGTGGACTGCCCTGTTGACTGATGTCTGTAGTGGTGAGTACGTCACGTTGTTCGCTATCCAATAGCATGCGGAGGCAGTTTGAAAGACAACCGTAGATTCCACCCCACCAATGATCTCTCTCCATGGGACGTAGCCATCCTATATATTCACATATATAGGATGGCTTGCCAGCCTAGTGTTTCATCGAATCCAAGCATCTTACTTCCGGGTTGAACTAGGTCACAAAAATAACTTGCATTTAATAAAAAATGACATCTCAACAGTGCCAATGGTAATATTTTAACATATAATGTGCCTATAGTTGCTCTGCAAGGTGTAAAATAACATGAGACAGGTCCTTTAAAGGAAGACTGTTCTTGTTAGCTAAGTTTGATTAAAACTGTTCAACATAGAGGTCTAAGTTCAGAACTACTTTTGTACAATTTCAAAGTACAAAGTTCAGTTGCACTTGTTTCATCAAGTGTTGAAATGAATTCAGATTTCAAAAAGAACACATTGTCTATGATTGAACATATAATTGCAATGTTGTTTTAAAACATGACTCGAAATGAATTGAAATTTGAAGTGTCAGGCTTGAGACTTGACTCACACTTGCCTGCATTTTACTTGATACTTGACTCAACTTGAGAATAAAGACTTGAGCCTTACTTGAGACTTGCAAAACAAAGACTTGGTCCCACCTCTGGATTCAGACATGAACCAGTCTGTTCTGTGGGGTACCCCAAGGCTCTGTTTTGGATCCACTCCTGTTTTTATTATATATACACCCTCTTGTACAGATAATTGATGCTTTTCATGACGTCTCCTATCACCTATATGCAGATGATATTCAGCTGTACTGCTCCTTTAAGGATTCTGATAAACTGGCTGAACTACTAGAGTGGTGGTGGTGTAGCTGCTATCTTTAGACTCATTCCTATGTAAACAGCTAGTGTGTGGTGATTTTGACTCTTGAATATCTTTGTTTTGAGTTGAAATGTACACCAAGGACCTTAATGTTAGTAATCTACAGGCCTCCAGGGTCATGCACTCTGTTCCTAACTAAAACTTCCTAAAACTTCACTGAGCTTCTCTCTGTTATCACAACAGACTTCAATCGTCTTCTCATAACTGGTGACTTTAATATTCATGTTGATGATGCTAATGACAAATCTGCAGAACAATTCCTTGGAGTGCTTGAATTATTTGATCTTCAATAAAATGTCCGTAATCAGACACACGATTAGGGTCACACACTAGACCAGGGGTAGGGAACCCTGGTCCTGGAGAGCCGCTGGTCCTGGAGAGCCGCTATCCAGCATGTTTTAGCTGAACGTAAATGGAGAAAAAGTAACCTACCAGGTCACTATGAGACCTTCAGACTGCAGCTACGCACTTACAACTGAATCGAATAAGGTGAGACAAGCTTTTTTCTCCAAAGTCATTAGTGATGACATTAACAGTTCCCGTGTTCTGTTTGCTACTGTCGAGAGGCTAACTAATCTCCAACACAGTTAGCTCCTGGTTTCATATCCCAGACTAAGTGTAATGAGTTTGCATCCTTTTTCAATGAGAAAATCATAAACATCAGATGAACCATTCATTCCTCCATGTCTACCAACACAACCAGACCACTGCTACAGACACACAGCAACAATCTGGCTAGAACGCCAGCTTTCAGTGTGATTATTTGAAAGTGGAGTTTGAGGACAACAGCCAAGGTGTATATGATACCACGCTGCTTTGCGATGGCAATGTGGATTTAGCGAAAAAATTGCAGCTAAGGGGCCACAACTTGTGGACATGTGGATCAGAGGTGGATCAGGACTGTGGGGTGCCTGTTGAGTACCCCTGCACAACATGTTATTCTAATGGAAACCACCTACTGATGAGAGAGAAACCATCATTTTGAGATTGGCTTGATCATCCAGGTTGTGAAAAACCGAAATAAGGGAAGTCCAACCTGAGGGCCTGAGATGGTGACTGAGTCTTCAGCATTGTGGCAGGCTGGAACGACTCCCTGTGGACACTGAAGTTTACACTCCTCCCAGGTCAGACCTGGAAAATAGCAGAAAAAAGAGCTCAAAATAAAATCAGATCTCATGGTTGTTCTGAAACTTTTTTCTGAAACGTTCTTGTCTCATCAAAAATAAATTCAGAATGTTTGGTGAAAAAAACCATATTTGATCACAAAGCAGAAATCCAGAGATTTGTGTCAGACGGCACCAACTAGATGAGAAAAAATATATGGCACCTTAAGCCATTCTCCCTACTTCTGTGGCTACAGCTGGAAGCAATGCCTCTCATTTGTGAACGCGCCCCTAGCCAGCCAACAGAGCTAAAACACTGTTTTACTGTTCTCAGGTTATGCTGTTCATTCATATAGGTACAGGTGCTGGTCATAAAACTAGAACATCATGAAAAACTTCATTTATTTCAGTAATTCCATTCAAAAAGTGAAGCTTGTATATTAGATTCATTCATCACACACAGACTGATATAGTTCACATGTTTATTTCTATTATGTTGGTGATTATAACTGACAACTAATGACAATCCCAAATTAGAATATCAATTAAGACCAATGCAAAAAAAGGATTTTTAGAAATGTTGGCCAACTGAAAAGTCTGAACATGAAAGCTATGAGCATGTACAGCATCCATCAGCCACCTCCTCTACATGGATGACATAAAGCTGTACGCCAAGAGCGAGCGAGACATCGACTCACTGACCCACACCACCAGGATCTACAGCACTGATATCAGAATGTCATTCAGACTTGAGAAGTGTGGTCGGATGGTGACAAAGAAAGGGAAGGTAGTCCACACAGAAGGGGTCTCACTCCCAGAAGGTTCAATAGCAGACATTGAGGACAGCTACAAGTACCTTGGCATCCCACAAGCAAATGACAACCTCAATGAAGCCTCAAGGAAAGGAGTCACAGCCAAATACCTACAACGAGTAAGGCAAGTCCTAAGAAGTCAGCTCAATGGCAAGAACAAGATTCGAGCAATAATCAGCTACGCCCTGCCAGTTATCAGATATCCTGCAGGAATAATAAGCTGGCCAAAGGAAGAAATACAGACCACAAATGTTAAGACACGGAAGCTCCTAACCATGCATGGAGGGTTCCACCCCAAGTCCAGCACCCTGAGACTGTACACTAGCTGTAAGGAAGGAGGCCGAGGACTAGTGAGTGTGAGAGCCACTGTCCAAGATGAAGCATCCAAGATCCATAAGTACTTCAAGGACAAGGCCCCAACAGATGACGTGCTCAGTGAATGTCTCAGACAATGGTGAACAGAAGACGAGGTGCTGGAAATACCATCATGGGAGGACAAACCCCTACATGGGATGTACCACCGATAGATAACTGGAAGTGGCTGATATCAAGAAATCCTACCAATGGCTAGAAAGAGCTGGTCTGAAGGACAGCACAGAGGCACTCATCATGGCTGCACAGGAACAGGCCCTGAACACCAGAGCCTTTCAGGGACTTTCAGATCCAGACCAATAAAATGGTGATGGTGAACCAACCGGACATTGTGGTGGTGGACAAACAACAGAGGACAGCTGTTGTGGTTGGCGTGGCAACACCAAGTGATGCAACATCAGGAAAAAGGAACAGGAGAAACTAGAGAAGTACCAGGGCCTCAAAGAAGAACTGGAGAGTGAAGACATTGGTGGAGCCCGTGGTCATCGGGGCACTCGGGGCAGTGACCCCCAAACTGGAGGAGTGGCTAAAGCAGATCCCAGGAAAACATCAGACATCTCAGTCCAGAAAAGAGCAGTTCTAGGATCAGCTAAGATACTGAAGAACCCTCAAGCTCCCAGGCCTCTGGTAGAGGACCTGAGCTTGGAAGATGAGACCACCCGCGGCGGGTGAGATGGGAATTTTTATTTATAAACTAGAAAAAAAAAGAACTATGAACTAATTTATTTTTAAAACGACACTGTCAACACCATTACTGACCCACTGCCAATCGGTCATGCTGGAGGATGTTGCAGGCAGCAGAACGTTCTCCACAGCGTCTCCAGACTCTGTCATGTCTGTCATGTGCTCAGTGTGAACCTGCTTTCATCTGTGAAGAGCACAGGGCACCAGTGGTGAATTTGCCAATCTTGGTGTTCTCTGGCAAATGCCAAACGTCCTGCACGGTGTTGGGCTGTAAGCACAACCCCCACTTGTGGACGTGGGGCCCTCATACCACCCTCATGGAGTCTGTTTCTGACCGTTTGAGCAGACACATGCACATTTGTGGCCCGCTGGAGGTCATGTTGCAGGGCTCTGGCAGTGCTCCTCCTGGTCCTCCTTGCACAAAGGCAGAGGTAGTGGTCCTGCTGCTGGGTTGTTGCCCTCCTACGGCCTCCTCCGCGTCTCCTGATGTACTGGCCTGTCTCCTGGTAGCGCCTCCATGCTCTGGACACTACGCTGACAGACACAGCAAACCTTCTTGCCACAGCTCACATTGATGTGCCATCCTGGATGAGCTGCACTACCTGAGCCACTTGTGTGGGTTGTAGACTCCGTCTCATGCTACCACTAGAGTGAAAGCACCGCCAGCATTCAAAAGTGACCAAAATATCAGCCAGAAAGCAGAAGAACTGAGAAGTGGTCTGTGGTCACCATCTGCAAAACCACTCCCTTATTGGGGATGTCAAGATTATAGGCTAATTGCCTATAATTTCCACCTGTTGTCTATTCCATATGCACAACAGCAGGTCGATCAGTGTTGCTTCCTAAGTTGACAGTTTGATTCCACAGAAGTGTGATTGATTTGGAGTCACATTGTGTTGTTGAAGTGTTCCCTTTATTTTTTTGAGCAGATAGATAGATAGATAGATAGATAGATAGATAGATAGATAGATAGATAGATAGATAGATAGATAGATAGATAGATAGATAGATAGATAGATAGATAGATAGATAGATAGATAGATAGATAGATAGATAGATAGATAGATGTGAGTACTCTTACATGACACTGATGAGTGGATCATAAATTATCAGAAAACTAGTTCTAGTGAGGAACACCAGCTCTGTTTGTGTTTCATACCGACTGCGGCCATCCCTCCTGGAGGTAGCTTCGCCTCTCTGATACAGTGACCCCTCCAGTATGCAGCCAGGATGGCTTCAGTGTGGCTAAGTGATCCATCAGCGTATCCACAAGCCAACTCCCCCACCGAGTGTCCGATGATGCCGTCAGGCTGAAGACCCAGCTTGGTGAGCAGATCAATCAGAGCTATCTGAATGAATATGAACAAAGAAGTTGTTTTCAATCTTCATCACTAAAACAAAATGTTATTGTTTTAGTTAAAGAGGTCCTTCACTTATATGTTCAGTACATCTGCAGCGGTCTCTAGTAGGAATGAATGCCTTGTCCCCTCTGGGAGGGTTAGGGTTAGGAGGAGAAAGCAGCTTCAGACGACAGGATCTGGAGTCTTACTTCCTGATGTGTGGACATCTCTCCTCTGATTGGCTAACAGCAACACAACTCTACCACTGACTCTGTTTGCTCTGCAACGTTGATGTTTTATCTCCACAAACAACACAAGCCTGGAGGAGTTCTGCTGTGTGGTGGAGTTGCTAATGCTAACGGTTAGCTTCTACTAGCCCAGACGTTATCTGCTGTTTCCTGGACGCTAAACCAACAACAGCCTTCCCCGTCGTGAGTCAAGATGGGTGAGTCCATGAATGTTAAGTGACAGTGTGACGTAGATCTGTCAGGCTTTTCTAATCCTAGAGTTTCACCTAGAGTCTATTTTCTATCAGAGCTAATGCAGGAGATAGGTGGAGGAGACTATTTTCATGTTCAGCCTGCATGAAACACTCAGAGTGACCGATCATGTTCAAAAATAACGAGTAAAAAATGGTTTGTCAGTGAAGGACCTCTTTAATCAACATTTTCTTGCATCTTGATATGTAGAAGCCTAGAACTTAACAAGTAGACAGCACCTGGATGGCTGCAAGGCCAACAAAGGCATGGATTGTGTCCTCAAAGGTTGCATCATCAGCCTCCAGAAGCAGAGAGGATACTGTAAGGCCGGTGTCCTTCAAGGCAGAATCGGACCTCAGGATGGATTCTCTGAAGTACGGCAGCTGCATGAGGCTGCGGCCCATGCCTGGCCACTGGGTCCCCATACCTGTAAATGTTCAGCCCAACAGCACATCATTCACTGGTTTCTGACTTCAGTAGGAACTCTTAGGATTGGTGTGATATCACTCCCACATCTGGATCATGGTGTTCTAAACAGAACCCTGGAACACTGACCTGCTTGTGTGACAGCTGTGTGTGAGCCCTCACCTGAACAAATGTACCACAGTGGTCTGTCTGCAGCCTGCACTGGCTGCACCTCCACAATGTCAGTCTGAGAGCCCAGAAGAGTGAAGCCCCTGTAGGGCATGCTGGCAGCAGGGATGCCTGACACTCCGTTCAACAGAGACAGGAAGCTGTTGTCGGTGGCATGTTCTTTACCCTTCTGGAGCACCGCCTTCACTGCTGCCTCTGTACGGCCACAAGCCTGAAGCAGTCTAGTAAGCGGTCTAGGTACGTCTGACGTTGCTGCTTTACCAGCTGGACGAAGGATCACATGAACATTTGAGCCTCCAAATCCAAAAGAGTTGATCCCTACGATGCCTCCTCGGACAGGAATCGGTCGGTCCACAACCTGAATGCGACCATCAGCTAGGGCGGGGATGTCAGGATTAGGATCACTGAAGTGCAGGTTGGGAGCCCAGACTCCCCGCTCCAACGAAAGCACCACCTGATGGAAAAATGAAACAGCTCTAAGCTTTTACATGAGTGATCAAAACCCTCCATAATGACCAGCATAATGATTTAGTTTTTGATTTGTTTGTTTTTTTTTTACCCCCAACTGGAGTCAAGTTCATTTTGGCCTCTAAAATTTATTTTAATAGCAGCAAAATGTTGTTGTTTCAGTCACCTTAGCCAGTGCAGCCAGACCAGAGGCTGGTTCTGGATGGCCCATGTTGGACTTAGTGGAGCCAATAAGAAGGGGCTCTCGCTCTGACTGGCAGAACACACTGACGATACCGTTGACCTCTTGAGGGTCCCCAACCTGTTAACAGAGAGAAGACCATCCTGGTGGGGTTAATTACCTTTAAGGTCATGCAAAGAAATGCAATAAAAAGCAAAGAGGTTGTGTTTGAGAAACCAGACACCGACCTTTGTTCCAGTGCCATGGGCTTCGATGTACTCCACCTGCTCAGGAGGCACTTTTGCCTCCTGGTAGAGAGAACGGAGCAGCATCTGCTGGATGTCTCCTGAGGGAAACGTTACACCTAGCAGAGCAGAAAGAAGGGTTTGATAAGGTTGTGTTGGACTCAGGTCAACTTGCTGCTGTAGTTCAATTAGCGTAAAAACTGCCAAGACGGACAGACAGGCAGACAGACAGACAGTTGGATAACATAAAAAACTTGGTAGTGTTGGTAACGAGCCTCAGATGAAGATATTTTGCTTCTCATCCAAAAAGTTCAAATTAGGGATGTTCGATATTGTAAGTATAAACCGATGGTCCCGCTCATAAAAAAGAAAAACTAAATAAACTTCAAACATCATCTGAGCAAAAATACGACAACTACTTCAATTTACATTAGGGCAATGGCACAAGGTGCCATATTTATGTAGTCTAACAGAAGATGATCCACTTCAGTTCAGTTTATTTCTACAGCACCAAGTCACAACAAGAGTCGTCTCAAGGCTCTTCACAAAGTAAACATTCCAACTGAGTTCAGTTCATTAAGCCAATCAGTTAAAGGAACCCAGCAGAAAACATCAGGTCACTGACTTGTTGTGTCAGTGACTTTACAACAATGCTCATACTGAACAAGCATGTAGCGACAGTGGAGAGGAAAACTCCCTTTAACAGGAAGAAACAGAACCTGGTTCAGTATGAGCAGCCATCTGTCACCACTCACTGGGGGTTAGAGAAGACAGAGCAGAAACACACACACACACACGCGCACACACACGCGCACACACACAAACACACACACACACCCTCACACACACACATCCTCACACACACACACACACACACACACACACAATTATCGTGTGCATTTTAAAAATGTAATTGTGAGTGCTGATAAAGAACAGAACGGAACAAATAATATTACTTTATGAAATCTGTTTTTCAGACTTGAATTTGTCCTTAAGTGACAAGTGAACGGTTGGGTTATTCAGCCATTGTGCTGGCTCATTTCATATCGCTCCCAGAAGGATAAAATCTATTTTCAGCTAAATAAATAGTTATTGTAAATGTAAATAATGCTGGAATGAAGCTGAATCTTACATTTAGCCAATAGTTGAGTGTTGTTCACATAAAAAACAAGTTTGACTGGACAAACCTTTGACATCACCTGGTTAGCAGGTAATCTGATCACCTGCACAAAGATGTGTTAGATGATCTAACGTAGTAACATCTACATCCCTAGGTTTTATTTTGGTAGCTAAATCAGAGGCACAGCTCTGGATAGCAGCTGGAGACGGGGTTCTTCCCCCCCCCCCCCCCCCCCCCCCCCCCCCCCCCCCCCCCCCCCCCCCCCCCCCCCCCCCCCCAGCGTTGTGCACATGTGCACAGTTACCCGGATGCAAACAATAGCATTCAAGAGATTTATATGTACATATAAAATGTTGCAAAAAAAGATGCAGATTTAATGTCAAAGTTTGTAATGTCCAATACTGAAGACTAATGAATAGGTTTAAAAATATATCTCTCTTGATCAGCAAGCCCAATCTTAAAGCTGAAACAGGAAAACTGAGAATCTGGTGCAAAAGTCCATTCATGTCAGTAATCCAGCTCAGACTGAGAGACCATCTAAAGGCTCAGGAACCCTCTGCAGGTGTTCTGGATTCATCAGCTGATCAGAGTGTGACACTTTGAGTCTAGAATATTAAACCTGAGATTCTGAGTGTGGGGTTTTCATCAGCTGTAGCCAGAATCATCACAGTTATAACAAATAAAGGCTGAAACATCTGGCTTTTTTAGCACATGAAGGTGATGAATGATGAACGTGTCTCCCCACCCTGCTCCTTGTATCCATCAGTGTTGCTTCCAGCATTGATCATGGTTGCGTAGACTCTTTTGGCCGCTGATCTCTTGGTCAGCAGGACTGCGACGGTTGCTTCAGAGCGGCAGTATCCATTTCCTGATCAAAAGTACAAGCATCAGTAGCCATACACATTCATAAACCGTTAAACCTAACACGACTAACAATGGATAACAGTTGTTTTTATCACCAACCTGATGAGTCAAAAGACTTGCAGGTCCCCTCAGGACTGAGCATGCCCAGTTTCATAAACTGAACTGAAGTGTTTGGCTTGAGCAGCAGGTTGACCCCCCCGACCAGAGCAGCTTCACAGTGTCCCTGCTTGATGGCATGAAAGGCATTTTCTAGAGCCAGCAGGCTGGAGGAGCAGGCGGTGTCTATCGTTAAGCTGGGGCCTGGGAGATGAAAGCACCTGGTAAGTGTGTGTGTGTGAGTGAGTGAGTGAGTGTGTGTGTGTGTGTGTGTGTGTGTGTGTGTGTGTGTGTGTGTGTGTGTGTGTGTGTGTGTGTGTGTGTGTGTGTGTGTGTGTGTGTGTGTGTCTGTGTGTGAGACAATACCTTGGAAGTCGAAGAAGTAGGACAGTCTGTTGGCCAGCATGGCACGCTGACAGCCAGTCATGCTGTAGCCCAGCAGCTCCTCTGGATCTCTACTGAAGGCCTCACCAGCCTCCGAGCCACTCACTCCAATGTAGACTCCGGTCTTGGTGCCGCGCAATTTGGTGGGATTCAGTCCTGTTTGCATCCAGTTTTTGATCAACACCATAGTCACACATTTATGTTTACATTTTACAGTTTCCTCACCTCCATCAACGATAGCCTCGTAGGCAATCTCTAGCATGAGACGAAGCTGGGGGTCCATAGTATTGGCCTGTTTTGGGTGTACTCCAAAGAAGGACGCATCGAAATGGCTGATGTCTTTCAGTTTACCATTCCTCTTTGGAAGGCCATACAGACCTTTAGACAGACAGGAGAGTGAAGAAGCATACCGTTTTTAAATCTATTTCCCTAAGCACAATACCAGGACTGACAACTGCAACTGGTGTGGCAGTGTCTGTTTAAATAATGTCAGATGAAAAACTTTAAATCGTCAGACATTTTGACCAATGTGATTTTTCTCTTAACTTGTAAAAATAAAATAAACTTCCTGAAAAACACAAACTACAGACTGTTGAGAATTTGCTCTGATTCCATGACAGAGACATTTTTGTCAATAATCCACCAGAGATCGTCCCTGATCTGCAGCACACTGGAAGCTTTCATCTGTTTTATAAACGAGAGGTAACCTAAGAGCATTTCTGATGATTGTAACATCTGTGCAGAACTAAACTCGCAGACAGAAGGATATTTTATTTTATGAGACCAACAAACTTCTATACCGCTATCATTCAAAGTATATTCACCTCATCCATAATTGTCTGGTATGGTAATTTGGACTCACGTAAAAAACTACAACGCATAACAGATAAATCGTCTAAAATTGTAGGTCATACCCTACCTTCCATTGATACACTTTACCATAGACGCATCATACAACGGTCACCTCGGACCCCTCTCACCCTGCACATCATCTGTTCACACTACTGCCTTCTGGAAGACGCTGCAGGTCTTTACAAACAGAAGATTCAAAAACAGTTTTTTCCCAACAGCTAGACGGTCACTAAATCAATTAACGGCTTCATTTTTTGTATTCTTGTTCGTTCCTGTCTGTTTATTTTAGTTACATCATGTGTAGACAGAGAGTTGTGAGCATGTCATGCTGCACCGGAAAAACATTCCACCAACTTGTGATGTGGTCATTAATGAATTAATCTGAATCTTTGTAACATTTATGCCAGAAATTTAGCTTCAGTTTTTCAATTTTATTTCTGTGTCTGAAAATCATCTCCTGTGTGGTCCTTGGAGAACCACAGTGGGGTCCTGACCCCAACTTTGGGAACCAGGGCTCAAAAATACAGAAAACAGTTCTAACCTGGTGTCCACCGCCGGTCGTCCTCTGTCACCATGTCCACGCCATTGATGAGGTTTTCCCAGAATTCCTCCAAGTTGTCAGACTCTGGCAGACGTCCAGATATCCCAGCTATGACTATCTCATCCATCCTGGATTACTGTAAATGCAGGGGGGGGCAGACAAACATGTGACTGACAGAATGAGTGCAGGCAGTTTAGTTAGTGAATAGTCATCCTGGCAGGGGATCCTGTGTGTGTGTGTGTGTGTGTGTGTGTGTGTGTGTGTGTGTGTGTGTGTGTGTGTGTGTGGTGTGTGTGTGTGTGTGTGTGTGTGTGTGTGTTTGTGTGCATTCACACACTGATGGAGAGCAACAGCTACATCATATGTAACATCATGACCACTCCACCTTGGTGATGAATAAATGTTCCAACCTCCAAAAGTAGTTTTTAGTTTTAAAATAAAAAAAGAATTGTGGTTCATGCTTTAAAATGCAGCCTTAAAGTAGTGGTTCTCTATTACTTTATGTGAAGCCGTTTGCAGTCCACCACCACCCTGACCCCCCACCCCGCTTCACTGTCTCAGCTGCTGTGGCCTGAGACAGCAGAGAAGGATACCACTTGATTAAAACATTCAGATGAACCAGCTTTTTAAGAGGCTGTGGGGCTGAATAGAATTAAAAGTCAATAAAAACCAGTCTTGCATATGCAGAGGGACTCTCCAGATGTTTTAAAACCAGATGCTTCATTTATTTTTACTAGCTGTGTTTATGACGTGAACATAGGATGACTGATTTTGAGGTGATAGTTTGATTCTGACAGACAGGTTTGGGGGGTTTTGTGAATGTAATTGGGATTTTTGAATTTGTGTTTAAAGGTTTGAGAAAATGGGTGGAGGTTCAAGAAATATGTATTAGCATTTCAGAAAAAAGCTGTACTCAAGAAGGCAGTGGTGTAACAACTGATCCATGAGTCTATGTTCATGTTTAGGTGATAACAGCACAAAAATATATGAAAGGAAAGCTACTAATTCTAAGAGAAAAATATAAAGATACGTAAATGTGCAACACCTGGTATGGGCAGAGGTGTATCCGTGTGTGTGTGTTTAAGCGTTTGGTGGTCCAGGGCCTCATTTATAAAACTTTTATAAAACTTTTATAAAATGCAGAGTGTTTGATAAAAGTCTACTTAAAGCAGCTCTCCAGAGTATTTCTTTTATCTGATGGCACCATCTAGTGGCTGACAAGCGTATCACACCAATAGTCGGACTCGGTTATTTAAGGTGCCGACTGCACGTTTCTTGTTTATGAATGTGCTTCTGTAGCCGACAAACAGAGCTAAAACACGTTGTTTTACAAGTATTATTCTCATGTCATGTTGTGTTTTCATGCATTTATATTTTAAAGACTTACTTGTCCGTTAAAAGTTCATCAACTCTGCATCAGCTGAGGTGCTTCATTAAATTTGAAGCATGTAAGCGGTAGTCTAACACTATTGGTTAGTTCTGACCGGCGCTCAGTTTCCTATTACAGGGATTTTACGGGGCAGGGGGCGGGCTTAGTAAAAAAAAAAAAGGCGTATCACTTACATTATATCACACTACATGATGACACAATCACTTTTATGGATTTCTGAAAAATCATACATCATTCCTGAAAGGGGAAAACTCCGGATTGCTGCTTTAAGCTCAGAAAAAGAAAATGTCACTTTTCTCTTCGGACCTAGAAAACACAGCTGAATGCAGTTCCCACTTTAACCAAAAACACCTGAGCACAGTTTTAGGAAGAATGTGATTTATAAAGTGGGAACTGCATTCAGCTGTGTTTTCTAAGTCCAGTTGCCTTCATTCAAATTCCAGCTGACTAGATTCAACAGAGAGAACACAAGATGAGGCCAGCATGGATGACTGAGAATTTTCATGGACCACCAACATTCAGGCACATTCCGATGGGCCATCATCTACTCTCTGCATCTACTCTCACATAAGCAGCCAGGGCGCCCAGCTCCGATCGCAGCGGTCTGATGCTCTGCTTGTATTTTTACAATCCATATTAGAGCTCCACAGACAACCAGCGCTACTACAGCCTCGCATGGAAGCCAGGCAGCTGCGTGGCTGCCCTGAGAGACAGGGCATCCGAACAGTCAATATCATCCTAGCTCCGGGGGTTAGCTCAGTTTAGCTAGTAGCTACATTGGTTCATTAGCTTCTACCCTCAAAGCCCCACTCTCAGCTCCACCTCTTTTCCCATTTTTGGATTGTCTGGGCGTGACGAGACATGTGACACAGCCAAGATGGCGGTGGTGGGAACTGCCCAGATTTGGCCTCAAATTGGTGAAACGAGAGAAATGGGTGGTCCTACGTCCAGTACGTATGTCTGTGGGTGGTGCTGAGGGGGTCAATCCTGGGAGTTCTGGTGTTTAATGATGAATTTTCCATCATCTTAAAAGAGCTTGATGGACATGTCCTGATGAACATATGCATAGATATGTATATAAACACTAGATGGCTCACCTGCATTGTTCGCCAACGGAGTGCGACATAGCAATGCGGCGGCCATCTTACTTCAGACAGCTGCCCCCTTTCGTAACATTGGTGTCAATGGTGCATGTACTATTTAAATAACTCTAACTTGCTCAATTTTCGAACGATTTCTAAACGGTTTGGTTTGTTATAAACGCCAGAGATGTGGCTGTGAAATATGACGGATTTGGCCCATTAATTTAAAAATGTGCAAATATGTCGTCTCAAGCCTATGTGCTATAAGGTTTGTAATAATGTAAACCGGTTGTAAATCCGTTAATATTTAATTGAGTTAAGAGTGTTTTTGTTTAAGTTGTTCACTCACCTTCCATCTGCTACCATTGAGAACGGAACGTAGGCTGTCTGAAGTAAGTTGGCCGTTATTTAGCTACGCCCTCGACTCCCGCCTTCACCATTTAGTGTTAATATACATATCTATGAACGTATGTAGCTGGATCATCGTGCTAACGCTAATGTTAGCAAGACAGATACGTCTGAGTCACCCCCGCCCAAAAGCCTCACTTCTGATCTGAAAACACGATTAGGATCTTTTTATCTGTCTTGTATCTGACTCAAACGGACTTAGCACCTCCACCACTCTAAATCACAGCTGGAACTATCTTGGCTCTACAAGTCAGGCCTGAATAAAGGTGATCAGTCTGGACCACCTGCTTTCTCACAGTTTAATCAACTCCATGTTACATACCAAAGCCCAGGTTATGAAGGTACGTTGATGTCTGATCAAATCTGATCCAGACAGACTGAGAAACTGGTTTCACTGTTTTATCTCTTCAGAAACTTTCTGACTACAGCTACTTTAGATTCAACGATCATTTTAAGGATACATGGATGAAGGAATCCACCACCACAACATGTAAGTGGCCGTGACTCAGGTCACACCAACAGCATGTAGCACAGGAGCCATCTACAGCACACACGTCTAACTAACCATTCTGCATTCTGCTGCGTGTCCCAACACGAGGAAACCTCCCACTAATGTGATGAAAAGATCCTGAAATAAAAAGATGACACAACTTGACTCTGAAGGAAGCTCTGTGCTGTATCATTCACCATCATACATTGGTGATCTTCTCAGTCCCTACACCCCCAGCAGGTCCCTGAGGTCCAGTGATCAAAGCCTACTGGTTGTGCCAAGGTGACAAATCATTTGCTGCTGTGGTCCCCAGACTCTGGAACTCTCTCCCCCTGAGCCTGAGATCAGTGGACTCTGTGATCTCCTTTAAGAACTCACCTGTTCAGGTGGCTTTGGTGGGACCTCCTGCTGGTTCTTCATCACTACCTTCTCTTCATTCTGCTCTTTCTACCATTTCTGCCTTTGCCAGGATCCACTAGTTACCATTTTCTTATTTGTTTTCTTTTTCCTTTCCTCGTGTTTTTAATCACATTTTTTACTTTTCCCATTTTTATATTTTTTAATCATTTTTTAAATTTTTTATTTCTTTACTTTTTCATTTTTAGTTCTTGGGAAGGGCCTCGTGATTTTTATCTTGAGAGGTGCTGTATAAAAGATCGTTTCATCTTCTTCTTCTTCCCACTACACTGGAAAAGGCCAAAGGGTGTCGAACAACATAAACAATTTTGGTCCCAGTTTATCTGTGCTGCACAACGAAAAATAAATGTAACCAAGCTGAAAAAGAACACTACTATAATCACACTTCCATTGGACATGCCTCCAAGTGATGGACTAGACCTGGACATGTCACCAATCCAATCCAATCCAATCCAACTTTTTTTATATAGCACTTTATACACAACTCTGTTGACCAAAGTGCTGAACAGATAAAAAAAACTTCAAGGATAAAATATTAAAAACATACATAAAACAATAAAAACATACATAGAATAAAACACAACACAGCATAAAACAAACATAAGTGGAAAACAACAATCAGGAAGTGTCAAACGCCAGCGAATAAAAGTGTGTCTTAAGAAGAGATTTAAAAACCACCAGCGAGGAGGCCTGTCTAATGTTGACAGGCAGCTGGTTCCAAAGCGTAGGTGCAGCCACAGCAAAGGACCTGTCACCTCTCAATTTCAGCCTAGCCCTCGGAACCACCAACTGCTGCTGGTCAGCCGACCTCAGCCGGCGTGCTGGCTCATAAGGCACAAGCATGTCCGAAAGGTAGGCTGGTGCCATCCCATTTAAGGATTTATACACCAGCACCAGGATCTTAAAACGAACTCTAAAAACAACTGGATTCCAGTGAAGCGAAGCCAGCACTGGGGTGACATGCTCATACCTGCGGGTACCCGTTAGCAAACGCGCTGCAGCATTCTGGACCAACTGTAGTCTAGATAGACAACACTGACCTATCCTGACATATAGGCCATTACAATAGTCGATTCTCGAGGTGATGAAAGCATGAATGAGTCTTTCCAAGTCTCTCTTCACCAACACAGACTTGACTTTAGCCAGTTTCCTTAATTGGAAGAAGCAGGATTTCACCACGCTATGGACTAGACCTGGACATGTCACCAAGTAATGAACTAGATCTGGACATGTCACCAAGTGATGAACTAGATCTGGACATGTCACCAAGTGATGGATTAGACCTGGACATGTCACCAAGTGATGGACTAGACCTGGACATGTCACCAAGTGATGGACTAGATCTGGACATGTCACCAAGTGATGAACTAGATCTGGACATGTCACCAAGTGATGGATTAGACCTGGACATGTCACCAAGTGATGGACTAGACCTGGACATGCCTCCAAGTGATGAACTAGATCAGGACATGTCACCAAGTGATGGATTAGACCTGGACATGTCACCAAGTGATGGACTAGACCTGGACATGCCTCCAAGTGATGAACTAGATCTGGACATGTCACCAAGTGATGGACTAGACCTGGACATGCCACCAAGTGATGAACTAGATCTGGACATGTCACCAAGTGATGGATTAGACCTGGACATGTCACCAAGTGATGGACTAGACCTGGACATGTCACCAAGTGATGGATTAGACCTGGACATGTCACCAAGTGATGGACTAGACCTGGACATGTCACCAAGTGATGGACTAGACCTGGACATGCCTCCAAGTGATGGACTCGACCTGGACATGCCTCTAAGTGATGGACTAGACTTGGACATGCCTCTACGTGATGGACTAGACCTGGAAATGTGACCAAGTGATGGACTAGACCTGGACATGCCTCCAAGTGATGAACTAGATCTGGACATGTCACCAAGTGATGGACTAGACCTGGACATATCACCAAGTGATGGACTAGACCTGGACATGCCTCTAAGTGATGGACTAGACTTGGACATGCCTCTACGTGATGGACTAGACCTGGACATGTGACCAAGTGATGGACTAGACCTGGACATGCCTCCAAGTGATGAACTAGATCTGGACATGTCACCAAGTGATGGACTAGACCTGGACATGCCTCTAAGTGATGACTAGACCTGGACATGTCACTAAGTGATGGACTAGACCTGGACATGTCACCAAGTGATGGACTAACCCTGGACATGTCACCGGTCCATCACATGACCAACACAGAGACAAAATGACTCTCTAGTAATAATAAACAGATCAGACTAATGTGAGACTATTAGGTAAACCTGGCATGTAAACAGTTTAGAGTTTGACTACAGCAGCACCCTGACCCTTGAGCAAGTTCAAGTCTAACAATGCCATTATTATTATTATTATTAGTATTAGTATAGAGGCTAGAACACAGGCTCCTCTCTAAGCCGTCAGGATGAACTCACCTGTGCAGAAGCGACCCTAACGACCTGCTGGGTGAATGATGAGTCCTTGTCAGCTGGTCCTGACTCGAACTAAAGTTCTGTTTCTGTTCCTACCGGCTTCTGTCCGTGCTGCGCGCAGGTCTTTTTTTTCGGATGAATTTAAGTAGGTTGAGGTGCCGAAGCCACGCCACATCGGCTGACAGCCGCTTCACGGATCGGTCCAATAAGAGGAGAGGCAGGGCTCTGGATCCAGGCGCTCGTTGGACGGCCCGGACTCACCGAGACGGAAAAAAGAAGATGCTGAGGCGGGGTTACTAGAGTTCAGACTGTCCCCGCTTCTGGCTGTCCTTCCTGCTCTGCTCAGAGTCCTGTCCGCTCTGTTACAACACCTCCGAGTTCCTCTGACTTCAGCTGGAAACGGTCACGTGACTGGGCTCCTGTTACAGGCTCGGGGCGGGGGAGGGGGGCGGGGGGGAGAGACCAGAACCAGAACCTGGGTCAGCATATTTTATTATCATATAGATCAAGTTTGATGTCAACAGGGAAGCATTGTGATGCCATAAGGATGATCCCGTCTGGGATGCTGAAATGAGGTCATCCCAAAATTCAGCCAATCCCGACAAAGGGGCGGGTCCTACTGGCAGATAGGGTGATTAGAAGGCGGGGTCAGAGCGTGGCGTTGCACTGGGAGCTCGTGCGACCTCTCTGGGTTACTACAGGTCACTATTTCAGATGAGATTTTAAAAGGAAGTACACACACGCACGCACGCGCGCACACACACACGCACGCACGCACGCACGCACATGCACACACCTGAGTCCTGAAGCAATCCAGAGATAAAGAGCCACGGGGGTGATGTAAACCAAACACAGTCTGTCTGGCTCTGATCAAACAGCACTCGTTATTTCAGTTTCAGCTGAAAGGTAAAAGTCGGTCAGCTTCAGTAAAATGAGCCGTTTCTTTTTTATTGAAGGTTTATGATGAGTCAGAGATGATCTCTAGTAGGCTAGACAGGTGTCCTCACATCACTACATCAACTCAGGAACCATGTTTTCGGCTGGATGAGTGATACAGTAGAGTACACCATGTACTTCCTGTGAGTACAGACAGGTTATAGACTTGATTCGATGGAGCGACAACATCCAAATAAACTGGTTTATGTTGAGGAACAACAGTCTGGGATGGAGGAACCTCCAGAATCTTCTTCAGTCGTGACAGTTATTGGTTTTGACCATAGACATAGGATATATATATTTATGAACGTAGCAGGCCCATTGCTCTATTTCAATTGATCTCACCACCGCTATCTTGGCCGTGTCACATGTCTCGTCACTACCGCCAAATCCAAACATGGACAAAGAGGTGGAGCTGAGAGTAGGGCTGTGAGGGTGGGACCAAATGATGACACCCATCAAACTGAAGAGATAGCTACAAGCTAATCCAACGCTAACCTGAAGCTAACACGGACCAGGGAGCTAAGCTAACGGAGGTAGCTACGGGTGCTTACACATCTGGGCCAGTACGGATTGGTTCAGGACCAGAATTTGGTTTGGACAAACAATTGGAAAGATATGGAATTAGGGGAGTGGCTCTGAGTTGGATATAAAGTTATTTAACAGTGAGGCAACAGTATGATGAAAACGGGTATGTTTAAATCAGGGTATTTGGGCATTACTTGTGGGGTACCGCAGGGATCAATACTGGGCCCAAAGTTGTTTAATTTGTATATTAATGATATTTTTAATGTATCCAAATTAAATTAAAATTAATTCTTTTTGCAGATGACACCAACATTTTTATTCTAGTGATAGTCATAGTGATTTAATATATAATATAATAATGAACTACTTAAATTAAAAACATGGATGGATAATAAGAGATGATTCCTCAATTTAGATAAAACTAAAATATTGTTTTTCAGAAATCATAAAAAAAATTGATAGAGTAATATTGATGGTGTTGTGATGGAGTCTGTGTCAGAAATTAAATTCTTAAGAATAAACTATTGATAGTAAAGTAAGTTTGAAATCTCACGTCAGTCACATACAAAGTCTCAAAAAGTGTATTAATAAAGTTAAATATGTCTTAGATTATAACACACTGCACTTATTGTACTGTGCATTAGTGCTGCCCTATTTAACATACTGTATAGAGATTTGGGGCAGTAACTGTAAAAGTTCACTACAACCCTGCTTTATTCTCCAGAAACGGGCTGTAAGGGTCATACATAAAGTAAGTTTTTGTCATCACACTAACATTTTATTTTTGCAGTCCAAACTGTTAAAGTTTTTTGATTTAGTTGATTTTTATGCTGCACAAATACTTTATAAAGCTAGTAAAAACTCCACTATTCAAAAACTCTTTATACAAAACAAAGGGAGTTATAATCTGAGGGGTTGTGGTAGCTTTACATTCCAGGTGGGCGCTTATTCCTGAAAAACTGACTCTACCTGTCAATAAAAAATATCATATCGGTAAGTTTCTATGTAACGCCAAATAAGTAATTTCCTTAATGAAATGATCTTTTGCTTAAAGCAAGTTTTCAATATTTTGAATGTAGCTACTAGTGTATGAGATACGTGAACAAGCTAAGTGACTTGTTAAATTTCATATATTTCTATTAATACTTAATACTTGTTTGTATCTCCCCCATACCAAACTTTTATCACAAGTCAAACCAAGAGGCCTTTATGCCAGACTCAGTACAATTCACCAGAAGTAAAGAGACATTATGCAGATAAAATAAGCACAACATGACATGCTAGAAACAGAATCAGCATGAGAACAAGAGACCACAATAACAGTAATGTGAAAATAAAGATGAAAAGTGTATAATAGAAATAAAAATATGTTCAAATTAGCATAACTGTGATCAAAAAAAGAACTCAGCCATAGATGATTAGTAATCATGAACTGAGGTGTGTGTGTGGGAGGGTGGAAGTTTTTATAGATCTGTTAGGTCACCATGGCTGTACGTACTCAACATCAGCTACACAAAGCAGAAGATAACTGTCGACCACTTCATGTAGAATAGTAATGGTCATGCCTGTTGAGCTTATCTTTCATTATATTATTTTCTCTCCACAGCCATGTGGATCATCAGAGACAGCTAGGTGAGGCATGGTGCAGAGAGCTGCACAGACCGTTGGAGACAACCTTGGCCTCCCTGACCTCAGTGTCTCCTGGTTCGGTAGGGGTGGACTACGGTGGAAAGACCTTCTCAGCTTCTTTTTCCACTCTCTGTGAGGAAGAGCAGCTCCTGGTGTCCTTCTCATCCCCTTTGGAGACAACGACATAGGAGTGGTCAGCAGTGTGAACATGATGGAGGGCCTGCACCTTCTACACCCTCATATGCTCATGCTCTCGTCCATCACCCAGAGGTGTAGATGGAGGGCTGTTGCAAAACCAGCAGGAATTGAGAAGGCCAGCAGGTTTGTCAACAGTGTTATGGCTACATTTATTTCTAGCTTAAATGGTGCCATTGTTGTGCATCCTCACAGCAGACATGTCAGTCCAGGGATGTTTCTGTCAAAGTTCATTTCACAAATAGGGGAAATGACATTTTTTAAATAATATTGCTAATTTTCCTAAAGGCCATCTCCTAAAGCAGTGAACTTGGCCTTTAGGACAGATTTATTATAAAGCTAAAAGTACAAACAAACCCCTGGCTGTTATAGCTAATGTGTTGTTTTCTACGCCACTGTTGACAACGCTGTTCTTCCTTCCCAACCCAGCTTTCCTCTCACGCTGCAGCTCTCTGGGCCTCGGTTCTTCTTTCATTTTTAATTTTTCCAAATGTTCTGACACTGTGCGTCCTGCTGTTATTTTATAAAATAAAATGACTGGAATTTCTTTTGATAAGACAAAAAAGGAGGATAGAATAATTTATGCTAAGTGGTTACAATAGGCTCATCTTAAGTCCAACGATTTCTTAGCAGCCAACTGAATTTTTTTTACTTTGCTAACGTTACATGTTTTAAAGATCTTAATACTAAAATAAACCTTAGAGGTCTAACCCAAATCATGCTTCTTACATAGCTGAATAACTATTAAGTGTAGATATTGTTTCACAGATAATGGGAATTATGTATTTATGTGTAAAACGAACATCTTTGCTCTAACCACATATCACCACTAGGGTACGCCAAAGTACCATGCTTATTCTTCACACTGTTTTAAAATATTGAATACAATGTAATAGCTGTCTGTTCCAGGCAGCTCAATGAGGTGTCAGCACAGCCAGTTAGCCAGAGGTGACTGTGGAGAGCTTCCGGCTGAACGTCCTGAGTGAGCGTGGCCAGGACCGAGCAGCAGTCAGTAGAGAAGAGTGGAGATTTCCATCTGAGAGGGATTGGAAAATGGAGTCTGAAGGAGCGTCTCCGCACAGGGGTTTCTCTGGAAGCAGGAATAGGAACAAAGTTACAGAGGTCAGCAGGTTAATGATCAGCGTAAATTAAACAGAACCAGGTGCTGCCTGATTTTCACCATTAGAACAAAGGAAGTGGCATTGGAGTGAGGTCACCAGAGATGTTTTAGGATCTTTTAATTCTTCCTTTCAGATGAGCTGATGACGTTCAGCAGCAGAAACTGGGGCGGTGGCAGGAGCTCAGGGAGAAAATGAACACCTGCCAGGTAAAAAAGAACAAACTAACCAAAAAAAACCCACTGCTGGGATTGGACCACACCTCTGACCTGTGCAATCACATATAAAACTAACTTTATCTCTATGTCAAACATCTGAACATTTTTTGCAGACTTTCATTCAACATAAACAGTTATATAATGTTACACATTAAAGGCTGACAAAAAATAGTGATTTGTTTTATATTAGAATAAATATCGATAGAATTATATGGAAGTTAATAACGTGATTGTTTCCATATCTCCATTCTCTGCTTTAATTCAAACCAAGATTAAATGGAATCACTGCCTCACTGTTTTTATTGAAATATTGCTGTGTCAAAGTTAAAGTGAGTTGAAATAGTTCAAAGCTCCTAAATGTTTCTTCACTGTGAGGAAAGAACCAGGAAGGTTCGGGCCGGACCGGTTCTGACCGAGCTGCAACCAGCCGCGGACCGGATCATGGGCCAAAAACTAAGAACAGTAACATTACAACAGTAATGACACCTCTCACGCATTGAGCTTGAGACACACGCATCTGACCCACTTCACACACTCTCATGCCACACCTTCGATGTCTCATGGTGATCAACAACCCTCCCCTCTCACACGGACAGCAGAGGGAGGACACGAGTCCACCCCCACCCCCCACCCCGCTAAACTTCTAAATTTGGCAGCCCTGCCTATTAGAGTAAAACAAAATGATGTTGCTGCTTTTTAGGGATACAAGAAATAACTTCTGGGTCGCTCCTGTTTGCTGGCGTTGGTTCTTTAAACAGCTCAGGAGCATTTTGCTGCTGGTGTTGAATTAAAAATGCTAGCACTGCAGTGTTAGATCGCGCAGGCTCTGCAACCTCACAGGTTGTTAGAAAAACTCACAACCCCCCAAAAATCTTTTTAAATGTAACCTTTCCAGCATGACTGAGACTGTTTTGTGATTATTTCACTGTAAAATTCTTACATGTTGCACTTTTAAGCTTACTGCTCTTTAGAAAGGGTTTCTTGTTAGTTTGAATGCTTGTTAAAGCATTCAAAGTATTGTTTTTCTCCTCCTCCACTTTTTCAGTTTCCGTACATTTTTTGAACTGTATCTCCTCCTACAGTTTTTCAGCTATTTCAGCAAATTTGGTATCAAACGTTCAGCTCGTTCAGCTCTTTCCGGCGATATCTCTTGGTATTGATATCTTCAACCGTTTCCGATTTATTCAGCTTTTTCTGCGATTTTTCAGCCCATTGAAATGAATGGAAAATGCTTAAAATCGCTCAATTTTTCACAAAATCATTCATCTTTTTGACCTCTTACCTGGCAGGGTTAACTTCAACCTAGAGACTTCATTCAACTTTTAACAAACTCACAACAAGTTCACCTATTTCAAATTTTTTCAGCTTCTTGATATCTTTTACGGTTTTTCTATAATCACAGGTTAAACTTGAGGTACGATTTGGAAAAGTTCAGAGATTTCTCCTCATCCCCCCATTTAAAAGAATAGGGCCCAAAACCGACTTTGCTCGACTTCAGGCAGTGTCCTGAGAGAACCGTAGAACCGATGGAAATGGGACTTGCACTGGATGAAAGCTGACAAAGATTCCTCCGTTTTGAGCTATAATTTATGGATGTACTCCAAAAATTATGGTCGTAGCGTTAATTAGTTCGGACCTTTACCACTTTTCTGAAATCTTTCCAGTCCACTCTAACCTGAACATTCCGCACTCTAACATTTCAAGGTCACTTTTTCTGCAAACAGATGTTTACTACACCCACACACCGTTCACAATACTTAAACAAATTATACCTCAAAAAGTAGGAATCTTTGTCAGCTTCGATGGGATGTCTTCATTTTAGCTGTAGGTGTCACGGTGTGGGCGCTACGAGCCTCAGAAGGCCGATAGTGCCAGATTTTCTCCCATTGGCGGCCATTCAAATGATTCTCAGCTTTTGTGCTTCAATCGCTGTCTGAGAGCTGAAATCGTCTCGTCATATCTCCTACAATATTTAACATAGCCACACAAAGATTTACACAGAGCACCATCAAAGCCTTCTGCCACTTACAGTTTTGGAATTTTTCGAATCGGTGCAAGACTTTTCGAATGGTGATGAGACGTTCGAGGCCTCCAATTTGACGTTTGGAGCTGCAGATGAGTGTTTTCTGCAGTAATCGATGAATTTCTCTAAACAAAATTCTGCTACGACCACATCTTTTAGAGTTCATTCATAATTTTTCCAAAAACAGTAGATTTGTTTGTCAGGTTCGATGGGATGTCTTTGGTTTAGCTGTATCTGTCACGGTTCAGGCGCTACGAGCCTCAGAAGGAGGAGTGAGCCAGATTTTCTCCTATTGGCGCTCATTATAATTAATATCATTTTCTGTTCCAGACAGCTGAAATCGTCTCCTCATATCTCCTACAAAATTCGACGTAGCCACACAAAAATTCACACAGAGCACCATCGATGCCTTCTGCTGCTGACGCTTTTGGAATTTTTGTAATCCGTACAATACTTTTTGAATGGTGATGAGAGGTTTGAGGCCTCCAATCTGACTTTTGAAGCTGCAGATCAGCTGCAGTCTCCGATGACTTTCTCTAAAGAAAAATCTGCTACGACCACATCTTTTATAGTTCATGCGTAATTTTTTGTCAGCTTCGATGGGATGTCTTTGTTTTAGCTGTAACTGTCACGGTTCTTGAGTTACAAGCCTCAGAAAGAGGATTCAGCCACATTTTAACCCCATAAAAAACAGGCATTTTCTGCTCCGGTCTCTGTCAGACAGCAGAAATCAACTCATCATATCTCCTACAAAATTCAAGTTAGGCACACAAAACATCTCACAGAGCAACACCGAAGCCTTCTGATGCATACGCTTTTAGAATTTTCTGAATCGGTGCTATACTTTTCGAATCGTGACGAGAAGTCGGAGGCCTCCGATCTGACATCTGAAGCACAGATCCAAAGCCTTCCTCATTAAGGGGCCTGCCTGCTGCATCTAACAGCAGCACACCAGTGGTGTGATAATGGAGCTTTCTGATTGGTTAAGACGTTTCCCGCTATTTTGACTGTCTGACAGCTGATATAGGAAAAGCTATTTTAAGTACAATCCTACTGGAGACTTGTGGCTTCTCTACTAGTCTGTCTGCTTGTTTCAGCAACCAGTATCATAACCAGCATCTGGATCAGAACCAGGGCTAGATTAGAACCAGGCCCATAACACTGACCAAAACCAAAGCCAGAATTAATATTGTCTCTCTCCCTCTATCTCTCTCTCTATCGCTCTCTACCCCCCCTCTCTCTCTCTCTTCCTGATTGGCGGAGAGTTTTCAAATTTTTTCTGGCTATACAGACATACACACCCACACATATTATACATCAAATCGATCAGCTTGGTCTCAGGAACCCAGTGCCCCCTCCATCCCTGCTGTCTGATTGGCTCAGAGATTTCAAGCTTATTCTTGGTTAACAGAATTATGCACCCAGACATGTTATACACCAAATCGATCGGCTTGGTCTCAGGAAACCAGTCATCCACCATCCCTGGTCTTTGATTGGCTGAGAGAGTTTTGAAACTTCAAAGTTCAATTTCTGCTGTTTCTAACAGTTTATTTTTTATCTCATTCTGCTAACTTTGACAATTGAACTCATCTTCAACTTCTTTTCAGTTCTAATGCATGTTCATCTATCAGTTTCAGCTGCTAAATTCACAGTTCAGCTAATTGTGAAAATTTAACTATTAAACTATTTCTACTCAAATACCAGCTGTTTAAATATTTCAGCTGTCCAGTTTTTTAAACTGTGTACTGAGACTTCAGTTTTCTGATGTTTAGAATTGTTTTCTCTTTTCTTCACTTACTTATTTGGCTTTATTACACTTGTTAGTGATGTTTTGCTCTTAAATCATTAAATCTTTTCAGCTCATTTTTACAATTAAGCTAAATTTTCGCAGCAGAAAACTGCTTATTTCAATTCAGCTGCTCAGCATCTTCAGCTATCAGTTTCAAATTTCAGCATATCCTGCTAAATTCACAATTCAACTAATTGTGAAAATGTAACTAATAAACTACTTATACTCAATTATGAGCTTTTTAAACATTTTAGCAGCAAAGGTTTTTAAACTATGTTTAGATATTTCATTTTTCTGCTGTTTAGGATTTTTTTCTCTGTTCTCTACCTACTTTTCGGGCTTTTTAAAACTTTTTAGCAATTTTTGCTCCTAAATCTTCAAATACATTGAGAATTAAGCTTAGTTTTAGCTTCAATTCAGCAGTTTCAGCTATCATATTCAGCAATCAAGCATTCAAACGCATTTCTGCAAGAAATGCAATTTATCTAGTTAGGCTTTGATTTTTGCTTCAATTTTCAAATCTTATAATACATTCTGCCAATGTTAGAATTCAGCTAACCATGAAAATTAAACTATTAAAACAATGTGTGCTGTTTAAAATGTTTATCTGTCCAGACTTTCAGCTAAATTCAGAGGTTTGTGCTTTTATTCAGGATTTTTTTATTCCCTCCCACTTGTCCACTTTAAGGCTCTGGCACTATTTGTTAGTGAGTTTTGCTTCTAAAACATTTGGTTATTTTTGACAGTTTAGCGTCGTTTCAGTTTCACTTCAATTCTTAAGCAGCTTCAGTTATCATTTTTAGCAATCACCATTCAAACAGCATTTCTGCCAGAAATGAAATGTATCTATCTTGGATTAGCACTTTCTTCCAGCTTAGATTAAGTGGTTTTTGAAATATTTTCCATAAAGATGTTTGATGTTTATCGTTTAAACGCGTTTGAGCCTCAGTGACTTGCCGTAGTTCCAGGCTCCGCCCAGAAGTGTTAAGAGGTTATTGCGCGCGCTCACTAGGTCTTCTTCCTCGTCGTGTTGGTGCTGCTGGTCGCTCGAACGGAACCTCCTAGTCGGGATTATGTGAGTTCATCCTAGTCTTTCTGCTGTTGATGCGAGTGTTTAATCTGAAAGCTGTTGATGAAGTCCGTCTGTCTCCGCTCCGGTAGATTCCGGTTTAACCTCTAGAACTTGCCCCGGTGAATGGGACACCTTCCCCCGCGAGGCGCTGCTCTCTCCGGGCCCTTTTGTCTCGGCCTCAGTAACCGGTTCCGGGGCCCGCTCAGATGGCTCCAGGAACCTGTTTCTAGCTGTACTCCACACAGACTCGACGCTGGTTCGGGAGACCGGTTCTGGCCTTAGAACGTGGTGTAACACTGGGGTGTGTGGGGCTCCACCTGGAACAACTGAACGTTTTCTGACACGTCAGCCATTTCTGTTGTTAAGGTCAGAGGTCACGGGTGAGGTTAGGATACACCAACACGTCTGCGGTGGAAACCTTTACAAATGTGCATTTAATGACAGAACTGCTCGCCATACATGCACCCAGGGTTGTGGGTTATGACTAAACACGGTTGTAATGAGAGGCTAATGCTAACTCTTTCCTTGGTGTGTTTTTGTTCTGGTGGGTCGTGCTCCCAGATGAGGCGCTGTTAAATGTGCCTCCTCATCCACCTGGGAGCTCCGGTCCAGCCTCCTTCACTGGACAGTTCCACATATGAGCTGATCCTCAGGGAAGATGTTACGCCTGCAGGGGTTAATCAGCCCCAGAACCAGGCTGTTGGTGGTGCTGAATGACTGACTCAGTTGGTATGCCTCCCAGGTGTCCTTTGGTTGCTATTACGTGTTGGTGTGGGCGGAGCAGTAACCGGTGTCGGTCCTGTTCAGGTCGGATCTCTGCTCTGTCCGGTCAGAGTAATGGGGTTGGCTCCATCGACAGTCAGCGCCTCACCCTCTTGTGCCAAATGCTGCAGAGTTCTGTGAGACTCTCCTCTACCTGCTGCTGGTGGACGGCATCCTCAGCTTTGTCTCATTGTCTGTGTCCTCCTCTGTTCCAGAATCATGGCTGAGCTGCAGGAACGGACCTTTATTGCCATCAAGCCTGATGGTGTGCAGCGGGGCATCGTTGGAGAGATCATCAAAAGGTTTGAGACAAAGGGCTTCAAGCTGACGGCCATGAAAATGCTTCATGTGAGTCGATGACCAGGTTGTATTTGGCCCTACATGCTGTTGGGTGTTTAAAGCTGATTAGTGTCTATTTCTGACTACAGAACAAACGATTAGCTCCAAACATCTGATCAGAGACTGGATCACAAGGTTGTGTATCAGAGGTCAAGTCAGTCAATGGCAGGACTCGGTCCCGGTGAGACCTAGAACTGTTCTAGAGCAGCTTCACTGGGTCCAGAGAACCACCAGGTCTGAATTAGAACCTTTGAGTAAAGGATGTGTGGGCTATAAAATAATCCAACTCAATTTATAAAGCACCTTACAGACATGAAGCATGCCGCCCAAGTGCTGTACACTAATAAAATAAAACAGATAAAACTAGAGCTTCTCAATCCTGGTCCTCAGGAGCCCCTGCTCTGCATGTTTTCCATGTTGCCCTTTCAAGCACTTGATGTTCTCCTGAGGAGGCAATCAGAGACATGGAAAACGGGCAGAACAGGGTCCTGAGGACTGGAATTGAGAAACGCTGGATTTTAAATTAAAAGTTCAGACCTTCTCAGGGCGCCGTAAGCTTCAGCTGCGTCTTCTCCTGATTTTGGTTATTAGGCTGGCAGATTCCACTCGCCATGTTGCTCCGTTGAAGCGCTAACCTGCGCTCCTCGATGATGTCATCAGCAAGCACATCCGGTTAGCCCGTAGTGTATAATTTTATATCACAGGCCAAAATCCTACCGGTTATACCATGCATTACTACTCTGAAGATGACCAACACTTGCTGCTACTTGCTAGCATTTTTTCCACATTCATGTACAGCTAATGAAAATGCAAACAACGGACCTCCGTTTGTTTTGCTTACTGCATGTAGTGACGTATTTCTGTCCCCTAATCATCGGACTGTGCTGTCGCTCCGCCCTAGTCATACTGATCCAAAAATTTCTGGACCTATAACAGGAGGGTGGCCAAAAAATTTGTTGTCTGGGTTAGTTGTCTGTTGCTGACACTCCACGGTCCATGCCAGAACCGGCGGTGGAACCGAGCTATAACAGATGAGGGAAGTGCATTCCATAGTTTTGTTCCCGCTACCGAGAACGCCCTATCCCCTCTCGTCTTCAACCGAGCTGTGAGACCCAAAAGCAGCAGCTGGTTCTCGGAGCAGAGCCCCCGAGCAGGAACATATGACTGCAACCACTCAGTGGAATAGGCCGGAGCCGACCCATTCAGTGCCTTAAACGCCATTAAAAGAAGTTTAAAACAAGTTCTAAAATTGACAGGTAGCCGTCGATGTAGAGCAGCCAGAATTGGAGTCACATGTTCATATTTTCTCCTGCCTTCCAAAAATCTCGCCGCAGCATTCTGAACAAGCTGCTGGCGAGCTACAGTACCCTGACTTACAGTTACAATATTCTAGGTGTGAGTCAGGATCCAAGCTTCGGGCTAGGCCACACCTCCATAGCTAGTTGGAGTAGGGACAGCTGATGTAACCCTGCAGTCCTTGTGATCGAGTCCTCTGATGTGAACCCACACCACTGGTTCTGACGTAGCAGATGAAAACGGCCTTTACCAACATGACTCTGTTCATGTTTTGACTTGTTGAACTGCAGCGGTTCTCCTGGGGTCAGCTGGTCTGAGTCTTTGTTCTCTGCAGGCCTCTGAGGAGCTCCTGATGAAGCACTACATAGACCTGAAGGACCGGCCCTTCTTTCCTACTCTGGTCAACTACATGAACTCTGGTCCAGTAGTTGCCATGGTGAGAACACGCTTGGTGCCTGTCCTGGAGCATGAAGCCCAACACCACAGCTGAATGTGTGCCGTGTCTTCCAGGTCTGGGAGGGAAAGGGGGTCGTAAAGACGGGCCGCGTGATGCTCGGTGAGACCAACCCCGCTGACTCCAAACCAGGAACCATCAGAGGAGACTTCTGCATCGATGTCAGCAAGTGGGTATTTTGACTGGCTCCGTCAGAGACTGGGAAAAAACCAAAACATGGTCAGAACTCACCTTCTCCCTTTGATTTCCCTCAGGAATATCATCCACGGCAGCGACTCAGTGGAAAGTGCCAACAAGGAGATTTCTCTGTGGTTCCAACCAGAGGAGCTGGTCAGCTACACAAGCTGTGCCTTTAGCTGGCTCTACTGAGACGGTCCGGGTCCCACAGAAGGTCCACCATCCTCTCAGACCAGAGAACCTTCAGCCTTAGACTTCCCGTCTCCCCCTGTGGCTTAGAGAACTTGTTCCTGCTCTGCTCATTGTCTTCAGGAGGTCTGAGGATGTTCCTCTGATCCTGCTCAGTCATTCCATGCGGTTTCCAAACAAACAGTTGGAGATGTTAAACTGTTTGTCTTTTTTTGTTAAAACTTTCCAATAAATGCTCTTGATACCTGAGCTGGTCTCTCATTCAGTAGATGGAAGAAAGGATTTTCTATAGAACTCCAAGAGTGATACGAATCAGATTAAGAAAAAGACCAATGAAAACCTAAACGCAGGAGTCAGAAAAATACAGAACTGACAGGAACGCCATCATGAAAAGCTTGTGAGGAAGATCAGGAGGTCATCCTGATGCCTGGGAGATCCAATGACTAGAAAATATGGACCAAACCTCCAGGACATCACCTCCAGGTTTCTGAAGAGATGCATTGAAGCTAAATGGGCGGTTCTCACCACTGCCATCTTGGCAGTGTCTCATCATTCCTGCAAAATGCAAAAATAGGGCTGTGAGGTTGGGGGCAGATGATTGACACCCATCAAACTGAACTGATGTAGCTACGAGCTAACCAAAGCTAACTAACTGGCAGGTGCTTTTAGCCAGAAAACCACGGTTGAGCGACTCTGCTACCCTCTGCCTTCTAGGCTGTAGTTCTTTTAACCTGATGCTGGGGTCTTACCCAGAGCAAGCAGGCGGCTAACGCTAGCACTGATGGCTCATCTGCTACCTGTCAGATAAACACGCTTTAACAAAAGCGTTCCATAAAATCCCCCGCAGTTGTCATGATGGTAAATTTGACCTCTTAAACCTAAAATGTTTTTTTTAAAAACCAGGCTGTAAACATGTTTATTTCTGCTGTGAAGTTGGCTTTTTTAACATGGGAGTCAATGAGAATTAGCTCCTTTCTGGTGCCAGCCCCTAGTGGACGAGGGAGGAACTGGGAGTTCACCTGCTAGTGAGACCAGGCAAAGACTCTTCAGGTGGATGAACACATCGATGAAAAGTTTCAGACTTTTTAATGTAAAATCAAATGATACAAAAGCCACCAAATAAAAAGATCACAGCCATGCTGAAATAGTTTGTAAACACATGAGCCGTTTGTTAATCCAGTACGAAGACCCAAACATTGCAGATATTTACAAAATCCACCACACCAACATCAAACCAGGAGCTGCAGTCGGTACCTGAAGGCCAGTGTTCAAATCAATACATTTAAATTATCAACCCATTTGATTCCATTTGTATCCAAAATAAACTTTTACATTAGGACCTGCTGAACTCTAAACGTAGAATAGTAACCCAACACACACACGTGTGTGTGTGCATGCATTTATAATGTCAATGTAGGCTGAGAGCACCACAATATCAGGTTTAACGTCACATACAAAAGAAAGTCCAGTGTGCTCGTCGGGGCGAGGAAGACCACGAGTTTGGCCTTCAGCGCCGGGAAAGACAAAAGTTACTCACCGTTCTACAAAAAATCAAAGATAAAAACCACCCATGTTCAGGCAAAAGTCAAAAATACACAGGAGACGTTTAGATATGTACAAGTTTACCCAAAAGCAGAACCAATGTGATCACACTGGGGTTAAAGGTCAGATTCTACAACATCGAAAATAAGGGTATTGTACTCTGATTACTTTGAGGCCCTTTCAAATTAAAAGCATGAGTGTTTAATCATTTCTGAGCTGGAACCTGGAGGTTCTTTATTGCTCAGGAACCAACCAGAGGTCCAAACTCAGGATCTAGAGAAAATCTTCGGTTGGGTATCAGAACTCAAAGAATGGTCCCACTAACCTGGTGAATAAAAATCATATTTAACACACACGGAAACTTCCTTTAGACATAAATCCTCTCTTTTAAGAACCAGGAACAAACGCGTTAATCCAAGTAACACAGGTCAGGCGGTCTGAGTAGAAAAATAACAGGAAGCTGAATTTTCAGATGGTAAATCATAAATATGGATTTCTCTCATTTGTCATCATCTAAATGATTTCAGAATAATAAAGATGCTCTCTGGAACTTGAATAAAGATTTTAAATGTAAATAAGTCTTATATTGTTGTTCTTTTAGGCTGAACTGAAACCATAAACTAGTTTTCCACGTGCCTCTGAATCTGGACCTGGTTCCGTTTCACCCAACTATAGAAATATAAACAGTAGATATTCACAGTTAGAACTATTTCTGGATGCATTGATTAGCTAAATAAAAGGATCTGTTATTGCATAAGAGCAGGTTTCAGGTTCTGGTTTCACCAAATGGTCTAAGCATCAGGAGGTAGTAGGAAACCAGAACCAGAGTTCAGCTTCAACCACCAAACCAGTCCCTGTCCACCCGCTGGAGAGCTGTTAGCTTAATGTGTCTCCACGCGAGAGTAGAGGGACATGGCCGCAGGACAGTGGGTGTCTTACTGCTCGACTCTACTGATGAAGGTTCTGGTGGGTCAACCAGGAGGACTCTTGTGGTTCTGTCTCCAAATCCAGTCCATAGATCCAGGTTGTGTGGGTTTAGTTCTCAGGTGGAGAAGAGACGTGATCCAGATGGAGTCCTGCTAGCTACCAAGGACAGACTGGAGACATTTGTTAGCTTTGTGGGTGGATCTGGACTGAGCCCAGCTCTAGCACCAATAGAACCCCTCTGAACTGGATCATCTGGTACACATTTACTCTCTAAATTCATTTTGGAATGAGGACAACAGGAGTACACCAGAACATCAAGACCAGAAGACAATTCAGGATCAAGAACTAGCAACCAGACCTGGTTCCAACACAACTTGGTTTCCACTGAAACAAGACAAGACAGTTCAAAACCAGCTCACTGTCACAGGTACCGGTCTGTGTAGTCGGGACCGAGACAGGTGGGGGTGATTTGGACCGTACTCAGACCACAGGCTGATTCCTGATCCTTGGTGGGTGTCCCGGTTGCGCTGTGACCTCAGTGTTCCTGTTTGATGTAGTAGCTGCCTGAGCTGTTGCTCTCCTGGTCGGAGGTTCCCTGTGAGAAGGTGAACTCGTCCACCTCGGCTGGCTCCTCTTTCATACGCAGGAGAGACTCTGCAGGAAGGACAGACACGAGACATCAGCTCCTTGTGTTCCTGCAGTCAGGACGTACAGGAAGTGGTTCTATTAGTGATGAATGAATCAGACATGCTCAGTCCTAACTGGAACCCTGGTCCCCAGCAAGCCTGTCTCTAGCTGGACTCCTGGCCTCTCCGTGCCGGTCTTTAGTGTGATGTTACCTGGTTTGTGGGTGTGATGGAGGTGCGTTTGGGGCCTACTGGACCCCTGGTAACTGGGTGGACTCTGCTCTTCGTCTCCTGAGAAGCTGCTCCTCCTCCTGCCTGCCTGACTGAAGGGCCGTCGACCAACCGGAATCTTCCTCTCTAAACACCAAGCCAGACTTGGGTCAGTTACCAGGGGCTTATAACACACACGGCTTCATTCAGCGGGTTCTCAGAGTTTGGGTTGGGAACCAAGAAGGACAGTTAAAGGTGAGAGATCAGGGGGAACCTTTGACCTTTGACTGATATAAGCCCCTGGTAATCTGTCCCCACCTGCAGACCCCAGTAAGCATCATTATCTCCTCATGCTACCAGCATTTAGACAGGAAGTGTATGAAGGTCATTATGTTTCAAAATGGACCAACTTGCAGAGCTGTTGTGTGTTGTACAACATGATGTGAGCTTACAGATGTGGTGTGTGTGTGTGTGTGTGTGTGTGTGAGTGTGTGTGTGTGTGTATAGTACAATGTGAGCAGCTGCATACCACCACATGTAAACTTGTAAAAATTAGGGGGGTCAAATTATGAGATTAATAGAGATTAATTAATTACAGCCACATTTAGTGCACTATTTTTTAAATCAAGTTAATCTCATTTTTAATCTATAACTTTACTGGGACTTTTCTAGCCTACCTGTTGGGATTTTTTATTTTAAATGTTTTTATTTCTTTTATGTAATTATATTTAACCATCATGCCATAGCACGTGTCAGATTTTGTGAAAAGCATACTATTTTGTGATAAACTGTCAGTGTTGATATGCTAATTTACAGCTCTGTAATCTACAGGTCTATTTTAATTTTAGATCAATGTTTTAGTAACAAGTTCTGTGATCACTATTTGCATTGCTCAGTTGTGTTCCTTGATGTGTTACCTTAAAGCATTCTATATGGACCCAATGTTTTAATACCTAGTTTTTCAAGACTGACAAAAGAGTACAGTATTATTCTGCCTTGGTGATGTAAAAGGAAAGTTTAGAAGTCTGTTAAACAACAAATAATAATAATACATTTTATTTAAAAGCGCCTTTCTAAACACTCAAGGTCACTGTACAGGATAAAAACAAAATCATCAAATAAAACACAAGAAGACCTAAGTACGACATAAAACAAGGAATCAAAATAAGCAAAAAATAAACAAGGCACTCTAAAATTTATAGTGGATAAGTGGTTTTGAAGAGGTGAGTTTTGAGCTGGTTTTTGAAAATGACTTTATAAAGCCATTTTTTTGGTTATATATTAATCTTTTAGTCTGCCACAATAATGTCATGAATTTAAATAAAAATGCATCAAAATGAGGGCTTTTCTCAGCCATTAGTAGGTGAGATTAAAAAACAGATTATTAGATTAATTAATTGCAGGTCAGAATTATTTAATCTAAAAAAATTTAATCTCATGACAGCACTAGTAAAATAAATGTGTAAGAAAAACTCACATGCATGTGAATTAAAATAAAGTGTGTAACATTTTCAACTACAAGTCTGTGAACACAAGTCTATAGATCTGTTTCTGTGCATGCTCAGCTCTCCTCTCACACGTCTGAGTTCTGAAACACTTCTTGCAGGTTGTTCATATCAAAACCAGCTGAACCTATTAGAGGCCAGAACGGAACGGGGGGAGGAGGGGCGAGGGCGGGGAGCAGAATCAACCAATCAGTGAGAGCTACAGTTGTCTCAGCTGTTAGCTTTAGCAAAACACTCTGGGTAAGTTCTTTTTCAGTCACTTTCTAACCTTAATTTAACTCATTTTATCTTCTTTTTAGACAAGTAACGTGGGTGTTGTAACTCTTCTGTTTAGGTGTAATTGCTTGAAATAATAAATAATTAGATTTGATTGATTGATTGACAGGTAGCATGAGCATCAGAGCTAGCGTCAGAATTTGATCGCTGTGGTCTGAGGCTGTGCATGTCGACTGTGGAGCGCTCAGAGAGACCACTGAGACACCGCAGCTCTTTCAGTTGCTTCACTTTGGAGTTGCGCAACAGCGTTTTTCTTGCTAAAAGTGCCCAAACCCCCCCCTTAGCTTCACGTTAGCATCTAGCTAATGTCCCGCTGATATCCAACCGTTGCGGAGAGTTTTGCAACTGCATGTTGTCATAGTGCTGGTGTTTAGCCATGACCACTTCTTTACTGAACCTGTGCTTAAGCTGGTTTTCGAAGGGCACTACTCAGATTAACTTGGTCTGGTGCAGCTCAGCCCAACCACAGTTTCCAAGAGCACGGTTCAGTATTTTCCCTCTACTTTTTCCCAATTTTTAGTCCCTGCTCTGTTGAGGTCCCAAGATTTTTTCAACAATGAGAATGGAGCAGGGGGCTCCATCCTGTCTGGAAAGAACGCACCCGGTGGAGTATATTTTGGATTCCTGGAAGGAGTGGAAGATTATATGCCTCTCCCAGCTGTCTGTGGAGGACATAGAAGACACATGGATATTTGGAATAATGATTTCTGGATCTCTTCTTATTCGAGTTGGAGGATTTCTGGTATTTCGGAAAGTCGGGTGCGATTGGAATGGCACCTGAACTCAAGGAAAGTCTCAGCCGGGCAGAGACCACTCAGACTCAGACGTTGCTCGAGGTGAATCGCAAGCTAGAAGTTCTAGCTGCGATCCCGGTGTTAGCGCGCAAAATGGATGTGATCTTGGAGAAAGTTCAGCATGGTATGGGCTAATTTAAACCCAATTATTGGATTCACTGAGGGACTGAAGTCCAGCTAAAAACTGCAAAGCAGAGAGAAGATTATCTCTGCCTGTTCCTAAACAACCTTTCTTATCTGAATCTGACGCCCTTGCAGCCTTGAGTTGCAAAGAAGATCAACCCCCTCAGAAGGAATACAGACAGATGCTGTGAACCCCGCCCTAGGAACTGTGGCCTGGCCTGCCAAGGACACTGTACTGAAGGAGTCAATGTGCTCTGCGTACCCTCTATCTCCCTCCCACCTCTGAACGTCAGAAATCGAGAACGCACACTAAGGCTGCGCTCTCTCTCTCCCTGGAGCGAGGAGGTTCCCAGGCCCCTCCCACCCACCTCTCGGAGACCCATGTCTGTCTATATATGTTGCTCACACCCCCCCCCCCCCATCTTTTTCTTTCTAGTTATCTGGCAGTGTTTTAATTTTATTTTGATTTTACTGTATTAATTCTTAATCTAGCTCACTGCCTGTATGATTCTAGTTTTAGTAACTACTCATTTAGTCAGTCTTAAATGTTAGCTGGTTTTACTAGTTATATTTCCTCAGTTCTCAGGTCACCCTACACTCTTAGTTTAAACAATCATTTATGCACTTACTGACTTCTGGTTGACCTTGATACCCTATCAGTACCACCACTGATCTCAGCTACATTTAGTCTCACTCAAGTTCTGTTAGTTCTATAATAATAATTTCTTGGTCCTCATTGTCCAAGCGAAGCTCTGTTAGTCTAAATGAAGCTCTGTTAGTATTATGTTAAGAGTTTCTAGCTTTAGTTGTCCATTGTCTATTTTTTGTATGTTCTGTTATGTAATGTCTTATTTGTTTGTAAAGCGCTTTGAGTTGCCTTCGTGTAGGAAATGCGCTATATAAATAAACTGCCTTGCTTTGCAAGGTTGAGTCAGGCCAGCATTGCGACTGTAGCTGCTGATTGGCTAGGGGGCGGAGTCACTGTTATCTCTGGAGGTGAAGGCTATGTTGAATCCAGATTCTAGCTACAGCTCCTAGAACAATGGGGAGAGGAAAACCCTAGCAATCCTCCCCTTTGCCTATTCTACTGCACTCTGTGTCCACTACCACCACCAGACTGGTGTTCTTCCCTTCAACTGGTTTATTGTTAACTCAGTGGTAGCTGCTTTGTGACATCCTCATTTATAAGTCACTTTGGACAGAATAGTCTACCAAATACATCAACACACCGATCCTAGCTTTTTGTCCCAAGTTTATATTTGTCCAGTTTCCCAAACCAAGTTGACCTGGAAGTGTTTTACGCCTCATGTCCACTGACCGTTTTGTGGACTAATCATTGTTTCAGACTAATATTTCTAGTGTCTGAATGTTTCATCAGATATTTGATCCAGTATTAGGGTCAGTCTGGTCCAGGGTCTCTTCAGGACAGGTTTGCAGAAGAAGTGTTTAATCATGAGGGAAAAGATGCTCTTAAAATAAAGGCACCTACAACAGACCCTACAGTAGAGATTGTGAACCTAATACCCAGGGTCTACTGTGAACAACTAAAAGCACATTTACATGTGATCATAATATTTGTGCCTGTTCCACCAGTTTCCACCTCAGGCTGTGTGATAGTCAGATGAGAAGAGAAGGAAGAGAAATAAAAAGGCAGGATCTGAGTGCAGAAGGAGGTACTGACTTTTCTTTTGGCCTTTGTACTGTGGGGTCTTTTTTTTCTGCTTGGGCATAGACTGGGACAAGTCTCTGTTACCTGAAATCAGAGAGGAAAGAAACGTTAAAGCAAGAAAAACCTACAGACAGTCAAACAAACATCAAGTGATGGTCCTAAACCAGCAAATCCACCAGCTGGTATCGGGATTGTAATTGTAATTGTAAGTATTTTTAGCTTTGTCAGCATTAACAGCACCTGAAATGGTTTCTTAGGTAACATTACAATAGAAAAGTTAACTACTGGCCTCTTTTATAAAACAAAGGCGCCACTTTGCCCCAAAGCAGAGGCAGCCTCAGGGAGCCTTTGGTTGTTCATAAGTGGTCAGCCTGTGGTGGCAGTGTGGCACATTCATGTGTTTTTCACCAAAGATTACACGATGGTATTACACAGCAGGATAAAGGGTGTGTGGGGGTGGTCTCTGCGCTGCCACAGGCTTCCTTTTAGCTTGAACATCACTTATTTTTAATGGAGACTGAAGCAACATTCCTTAAAGCCCCAGTGTGTAAAACATTCGACTCCTAAAGCTTGGTTTATGCTTGACGCATGCATATTCCATGTGGAAATGAGATGCGCGGAATCCGTCCGAGACGACTTTTGCAGCGTTTAAACTTCCTGCGGCTCGTCCCCGCTGTGAGCCAATATTTTCCCAGACTGTAGGGGGCGGCATAGGGCTCTACGGCATGCATACAACAGCCAGTCTGCCATGTTTTGAGCGTTCATTCTGTGTCTTTCTAACTATTATCACTTTTTCTTTCTTTTACACAAATCAGGAGTTGTTTTTACCTTCTATTTTGCTGACGTTTCGATCGCAGTTGCGAACTGGGCAAAAGGGCTTTCGCTCACTCTGCTCCTTCTGCATGGAACAGGCTGCAGGAAAACTGGAAACTAACCGAGTTTATCTCCTTGAATACATTTAAAACCAGACTGAGAGCCCTTGAGACAGATTCCCTGTGTTGTAACTGCATTCTGCAATTCTGTACATAACATGTCTGTGTAACTGAAAAAATTTGTAACTAATTGCGCTTACACACTAGCAACGGGTCGGCTCTGATCGGTCGGCCTCAGTCGGCCCCGGTCCCGACAGGTTGTTTACACACGTCGTACAGGACACCCTTTGGAATGCGGACGTGATAGGCGGTCTCAGAAATGCGCGCAAAAAATTGGCGCGAATATATCAGTGACGTCTGAGCACATCTCCGAGCATGTGGGCGGGTCAAAGGAGCGCAGAGAAGTCTGCGCGGTGTATTCCTTCCTTATTAAACAAAGGCTGTGTGTGTGTGTGTGTGTGTGCGCGCTCGCGAGCGCTCCTCACAGCCAACGGGAACAGAGAAACAGCTGGGTGGGTCAAAGGAGCGCGGAGAAGTCCGCGGGCTCTTCCTTATTAAACAAAGGCTGTGTGGCAGCACTGTGTCAGTAGCCCTTTTTATAAAACAATGCCGCCAATTTGCAGCAAAGCCGATGCGGCATCTGGGAGCCTAAGGTCATTTATAAGAGCTCAGACCGTGGCGGTAATGTTGCGCAATCATGTCCGTTTTATAAAAGATTACGATGGCGGCATAAAGGAGGTATGGGGGCGGTCTCTGCACTGTCGCAGACTTCCATTTATCTTGGACATAACTTGCCTTTTATTGCGATCGAAGCCATGCTCCTTAAGTTTTTATTTTAACAACCAGCTACAGGTGTCTGTCATCCACCATCCCTGTGAGCTGTCAGATGATCTGAGCTGCAGATCTAACAGGAGAGAAGCTCCCGGAGCACCGCAACGCTCCAAATGATCATCTCAGCTGATTCTGTTTACAAAAGTGAAACTTAAGCCCGTGTTTACTTTCATTTTCTACATAGTTCCCGGCGTGTATTGTGTGTGCGCGCTGCGCTGATCACAGCAGACAGAAACAGATAAAACAGCTTCAGTCAGAGGCTTGTTAACGCCTCTGTATTCAGAGTGATAATGAAGCGCGCATGCGGGAAGCCTCCGCTGGCTGATTCTATCTGCTAATCGGAGGTTCCCCCTAAAGGTAGGCGTGAATTTGAGCCAACCAATGAGTCGGCAGTGGGTGTGTTGGCCCAGTTTCAACAAAAAGCAGACCTCCTTCGGATGAGGGCCGAAAACATGTACGGTTCAGCTCCGGAAATTCCCGGGCCACCCGGATGTGAAAGAAACTTACCCAATCCCGCCCGTTCCAAGCCGGTGCTTGTGTGTAAGCGCCATAACATTTGCTGCCTCTTGGCCAAGACTCCCTTGAAAATGAGATTTTTAATCTCAATGGGACTTTCCTGGTTAAATAAAGAATAAATATGGAATATAGTACTGATGTTAGCATGAAAAGTTCAACTGTGGAGTTCTACACTCTTACTGCAGTGGGAATGAATGACCTACGGTAGCGTTCTGTTTTACATCTGGGATGTCTCAGTCTGCCACTAAAAGAGCTGTCCATGGCCTCCACAGTGGAATACAGCGGGTGGGAGTGGTTTTCCAAGATGGAGGTCAGCTTTGCCAACATCCTCCTTTCACACACGTCCCCAAAAGAATCCAGCAGGCATTCTTGAGCATTGTTCTGCCCCAGCTGTTCCTCCAGCTTCTTCCTGTAGCTGTCTTTTGCACGTCCGATCTTGTGTTCGAGCTCCTTCTGGACTCATCTCTGCTCCTCCATGTCACCAGTGATAAAAGCTTTCTTATCATTCAGAAGGGATTTGAGCTCAGGGGTCAGCCAGGGCTTATTGTTGGAAAAACACCTCACTCTCCATGTTGGGACAGTGTTCTCCACACAGAAGTTCACAGAGTCAGTGACACAGTGGGTCAGGCTCTCAAGGTCATCTCCATGAATGCTGCAGAGTGTCTCCCAATCTGTGGATTGGAAGCAATCCCTCAGGCTCTCAGTAGCTTCCTTAAACCACACTGTCACCGACTTCTTCTCTGCAGGTTCTTTTCTCACCCTGGGTGTATTTGGGGTCAGATGTATGAGATTGTGATCAGAGCGGCTGAGCAGGGGTAGAAGTGTATGCAATTTTTACATTAGCATACAGCAGGTCAATTGTCCTATTGTCTCTGGTGAGGCACTTCACATATTGGGTAAAAGTGGGGAGGGTGGAGGAGAGCGAGGCGTGAAGTCCCTGCTGATGAGCAGAAGTGTGTCTGGATGTGCGGTCTGGAGCTGCTCCACTGAACTCTGAAGCAGCTTGCATGCTGAGACTGTGTCAGCTGAGGGAGGGATGTACACATTAAATGCAATAATGTGTGATTTATCCTGTAGGAGACTTGCTTTTATGTGTTTTAACGAACAGCACTTAGTTCAACTTTGTTTGTTCTGAAAGTGCTTACCGTAAATCCTCTAATATTGGCCTGTATTCCATTACCAGCCGGGTCTCCTATATTAGCCGGTCTCGCTGTCAGCGGGGGTAAATAAAGGCCGGTCTCTAATAGTGGCCGGGGCTACTATTAGAAACAGCGTGGGTGTTTTTTTGGGTTTTTTTTTTCGGAGATCGACGGTAAAGTGAGCCCTCACTTGATTTTTCGAGGCGCACGTATACCACGTGTTACGGTAACAGCGGACTAGTGGATCATAATCTCCGGCTGCAGGATGAGCAGAAACAGAATGGAAAATGCTAGTTTGCAGTGATCACTTCATCACAGGTAAGGGCTTACTAAAGGTTTTTATGGCGTTTTATTGAACAGTTATTTAGAAATGCAGCTACATTAACAGCAGGTAAACAGTTTGATACTGTTTTCATGTGTCCTCACCGCAAATAGCTTTTAGAGTGCTAATGTTTTTAGCAGTTAGCTCAGTGTTGTAACGTGGCAGGTAAATAGTTTGATACTGTTTTCACGTGTCCTCACCGCAAATTGCATACTGTTTACCTGCCACGTTACAACACTGAGCTAACTGCTAAAAACATTAGCACTCTAAAAGCTATTTGCGAACTGCAAATAGCTTTTAGAGTGCTAATGTTTTAGCAGTTAGCTCAGTGTTGTAACGTGGCATTAATACCTTAATAAAATCAAACAAATGTACCAGAAATGTGGATTTAAAAAGGCATAAAACGTTAGTTATAAGTAGATCCTAGCACGTACTCACCGTTAGCATTAGCTATCATTACGAGTTAATTACGTAACTAAAATAGCACATCTCACGAGCATAAACAAGACAACGGTCATTTAAAGCTTCTCCGGATCTCTAAACTGTTAACCAACCTGAAATAAAATAGTTGTAGGCTTTCAGACTCATAAAAGGCTTTTGGTTTGCAGTGTAATATGAGATTTGCCACACGAGATAGTTTGTTGTGTCGATCGCTTCAGCGTTGGGTAAATCCTCCAGCATGTATTAAAAGTCCAACTTTTAAAATTAAATGAGTAATAACCTAAAGGAAGATGCAATTTTTTTCGTGATATCGCGTCTGTGCCAGCCCGTTTAGAACACTCAGTTTCATCCGTCACGCTGTGTTTTATAGTAGAGCAAAACACTTCCTGTCCACTGTTTGAGTTCAGCGCCAGGGCAGGGTCACGTGAGTGAAACCCACCAATCATCACTTTTGATTTGCACGTGAGACTTCAGTCACCACTCAAACAGACACAAAATCTTGTTTTTATTCATTCTACTGGTAGTTTATTTTGCTCAAATTGAAATATAGGCCTGCCTCTAATTCTGGCCTCCTTCCAATAAAGGCCTGAACCAGGATGCGCTTGAGTAAATAAAGGCCCGGGCCTGTATTAGAGGATTTACGGTAATAAATAAAATGGTGAATGCTACATTTTTCGGCTGAGGCTCGGTGGACATTCCAGACGAGATCATGACATCACCATCTGTTGCACGAAGGTGTGATATTCTTTCAGAAGTCCACAGCTGCAGTAACATTACTATTAGCAGGGTTCTTACACTTTTTTCCACTCTCAAATTCAAGTACTTTCAAGGTAAATTTTCTAACTTTTCAAAGATAAAACAATACATAAGAACTCAAGATGACAGTTTCACCTCACTATCATATGAAATAATTTATTACTGTTATAAATAGGGATGAGCCTATCCCATCACAGGAGTGGAAATCGGGCCTGATCACGTGATTTTAAATGATTGGAATCAGGTGGAAAAGATCAGATGTAGCGTTATAAAGCAACTAGCACAAGCTTTTAAATTCATCATGAGATGGAGATTTTCAAACGTAATGACAATGGCTTAGTTTCAATTTTAACCTGCCTGCATCTAGTTCTAGTGTGCCTCCTTAAAACCAAACAGCCACCTCTCCCAGTTTACTGCAGCAAAAACCTGCAGCCAGCTGACACTGAAAAATACATTAAGAAATAAAACAACAAACAGGTGTGGTTGTTGATGTTAAAATGGTTTGATAGAGACTGGGGTCTGCTTTCGCAGCCAAACACAGGTCATGCGTCGGCTCAAAAATAGATGCCATAAACAACGAGGTGCTTTATTAAACTGCTTCTATTTCCATGTTTAGTGACACAAATCTGAACATAGACGTAACATTTAGCTCTGTTGTTGTTTACTTTCACAAGATGCAGCCAAAACTTTGATTTTCTTTCGGTATTTTTTTAGTTCACGGGCAAAACCATCAGCTCTTGAGTGAGGGGGACAAATTTTTCAGCGGTCCATTGCGTTTTTCATCATCTAGTTAAAGAAGCATTAAATCACTGAGTTATTGGCAATAGTAACAGTGGTTCAAAGACCATTATTACTATTTTACTAAAATAACACTTACACAGGGCTCCACCTGCTCAGCAGAAACAAGGTTTGAATAGCAGCTGGCGGCTGTCTGTGCTGCAGCCTGGTCTTTGCCCTGATGCATGGATGTCTACCTGGGCTGCCGTTTATAATACTTGCAAAAACTATTCTGAAATGTGAACGAGAATAATTGTGAAAGATCTGTGAAACTCCCTGCCTGGTCTGTTTCTCATCAAGTTCTAATCTCTCCTGACCTGTGAGGACCCTGCTGTCCTCTGGTTTTATGTCTCCTCCATGACTCTGGGCTGTCTATGTGGCAAAAGAATCCATGGAAACAGAATTAGAATGAGTAGTTACTATCATTTAACCAAATTTCAGATAAAACCATAAAATCAAGGTCATGAGCAGAGATAAGATCCATCCATCCATCCATTGTCTTCCGCTTATCCGGAGTCGGGTCGCGGGGGCAGCAGCCTAAGGAGGGAAGCCCAGACCTCCCTCTCCCCAGCCACTTGGGCCAGCTCCTCCGGGGGAATCCCAAGGCGTTCCCAGGCCAGCCGAGAGACATAATCTCTCCAGCGTGTCCTGGGTCTTCCTTTGGGTCTCCTCCCGGTTGGACGTGCCCGGAAAACCTCACCAGGGAGGCGTCCAGGAGGCATCCTAATCAGATGCCCGAGCCACCTCAACTGGCTCCTCTCGATGTGGAGGAGCAGCGGGTCTACTCTGAGCCCCTCCCGGATGACCGAGCTTCTCACCCTATCTCTAAGGGAGAGTTCAGCCACCCTGCGAAGAAAACTCATTTCGGCCGCGTGTATTCGCGATCTCGTTCTTTCGGTCACTACCCAAAGCTCGTGACCATAGGTGAGGGTAGGAACGTAGATCGACCGGTAAATTGAGAGCTTCGCCTTTCGGCTCAGCTCCCTCTTCACCACAACAGACCGACACAACGCCCGCATCACTGCAGACGCAGCACCAATCCGCCTGTCGATCTCACGCTCCACCCTTCCCTCACTCGTGAACAAGACCCCGAGATACTTGAACTCCTCCACTTGGGGCAGGACCTCGTCCCTGACCTGGAGAAGGCATTCTACCCTTTTCCGACTCAAGACCATGGTCTCGGATTTAGAGGAGCTGATTTTCATCCCAGCTGCTTCACACCCGGCTGCGAACTGCTCCAGCGAAAGCCGGAGATCACGTTCTGACGAAGCCAACAGGACCACATCATCTGCAAAAAGCAGAGACCTGATCCTTAGGCCACCAAAACGGATCCCCTCACCACCTTGGCTGCACCTAGAAATTCTGTCCATAAAAGTTATGAACAGAATCGGTGACAAAGGGCAGCCTTGGCGGAGTCCAACTCTCACCGGAAACAAGCCCAACTTACTGCCGGCAATGCGGACCAAGCTCTGACACTGGTTGTACAGGGACCTAACAGCCCGTATCAAGGGGCCTGGTACCCCATACTCCCAGAGTACCCCCCACAGGGCCCCCCGAGGGACGCGGTCGAACGCCTTCTCCAAATCCACAAAACACATGTAGATTGGTTGGGCGAACTCCCACGCACCCTCCAGGACCCCCCCAAGGGTATAGAGCTGGTCCAGTGTTCCACGGCCAGGACGAAAACCACATTGCTCCTCCTGAATCCGAGGTTCGACTATCCGACGGACCCTCCTCTCCAGAACCCCTGAATAGACCTTACCAGGGAGGCTCAGGAGTGTGATCCCCCTGTAGTTGGAACACACCCTGCGGTCCCCCTTTTTAAATAGGGGGACCACCACCCCGGTCTGCCAATCCAGTGGAACTGCCCCCGATGTCCACGCGATATTGCAGAGCCGCGTCAACCAACACAGCCCCACAACATCCAGAGCCTTAAGGAAATCCGGGCGGATCTCATCCACCCCCGGAGCCTTGCCACAGAGGAGTTTTTTGACCACCTCAGTGACCTCTGCTCCAGAGATTGGAGAGCCCAACCCAAACCCCCAGACTCTGCTTCCATCCTGGAAGACGTGCCGGTGGGATTGAGGAGGTCTTCGAAGTACTCAGCCCACCGATTCACAACGTCCCGAGTCGAGGTCAGCAGCACACCCTCCCCACTGTAAACAGTGTTGGTAGTGCACTGCTTTCCCCTCCTGAGGCGCCGGATGGTGGACCAGAATCTCCTCGAAGCCGTACGGAAGTCTTGTTCCATGGTCTCACCGAACTCCTCCCATGCCCGGGTTTTTGCCTCCGCGACCACCCGAGCCGCATTCCGCTTGGACTGCCGGTACCCATCAGCTGCCTCCGGAGTCCCACGGGCCAAAAGGACCCGATAGGACTCTTTCTTCAGCTTGACAGCATCCCTAACCGCCGGTGTCCACCAGCGGGTTCGGGGGTTGCCGCCACGACAGGCACCGGCCACCCTGCGGCCACAGCTACGGTCAGCCGCTTCGACAATGGAGTCACGGAACATGGCCCATTCGGACTCAATGTCCCCCGCCTCCCCCGGGACGTGTTCGAAGTTCTGTCGGAGGTGGGAATTGAAGCTCCTTCTGACAGGAGACTCTGCCAGACGTTCCCAGCAGACCCTCACAACACGTTTGGGTCTGCCAGGTCTGACCGGCATCTTCCCCCACCATCGAAGCCAACTCACCACCAGGTAGTGGTCAGTTAGAGATAAGATCATTTAATAATAAAGTCATCTTCATAGGAATGGACAGGGAACACTGTGCTGGATGGGCCTGATAAAGAACTGTTATCAGGTTTCTAGGATTATGTGAGCGAACAGGAACTTTCTGTCTAGTAGATATTATAGCAGGAATAGGGAAAACTAACATTTCATTAGGTCCACATTTGCCCTGAAAACATTCATGAGACATCTTCACTGAAATCTGGATTCAATAAATCTCAGACAGAGGACATTGAGAGCTGTTCACTGCCTTGGTGGGTGGGGGGACAGGGAGCTAGTGAGGTGGGGAGGGGGTTACTGCTAAAGGCAGAACCACAGCAACTTAGTTTGACCTTTTGAATCAAAGACACGGCAGTCGATGAAGGAGGAAACAAACGCAGCAGCAGTGGGAAGGTCAACGAGTCAAAGGCTGCCCCAGTAAGTGCTGGTTGTGATCAGAGCCACAGGATAAGCTTATGGACGTTACTGATGCTATTACATACTGTTAGCGCAAAGTCTCACGTCTATGGAGACGTTGTTCATAGTTTATTTTACAGCTGCATGATAAAAATGTGTGTTTTCTCACACCAAGACTACACAGTCAGATGGAAGAGCAGTGTGTTCTTACATTGTGAGGCCGGTGGTTGGAGCTGATAGCCGGTCAACTGACACCACCCCACAGGATAAAGGTCAGGTGACTCGCAGTCCACCCACTGGTCATACTCATCTTCCCACCCATCAAAGTGGATCCTCAGTAGCCGGTGCACAATCCTCGTCACGGTGGCCACACACACCAGACGAGGCTCCATCAGATCCACAGCCTCCAGCTTCATGCCTATCCTGAAACCATGATTAGGAACCTCCTAGAAGAAACCAAATGAGTATCAGACTTCCTGAGACCTTCAGGGAGTGTTGAAGCACTGATGAATCTACACCTACTGGCCACTTTATTGGGTACAGCTGTCCAACTGCTCATACCACAAATGACTAATCAGCTAATCTCATGGAGGCAACTCAATGCATGTAGGCATGTTGACATGGTCAAGACGATCCGCTGCAGGTCAACCCGAGCTTCAGAACGGGGAAGAAAGGTGATTTAAGTGACTGTGAACGTGGCATGGTTGTTGGTGCCAGACGGGCTGGTCTGAGTATTTCAGAAACTGCTGATCTTCTGGGATTGTCACGCACAACCATCTCTAGGGTTTACAGAGAATGGACCCAAAAAGGGAAAAAGCAATTCTGTGGGTAAAATGCCTTGTTGATGCCAGAGGTCAGAGGAGAATGGCCGGACTGGTTGGAGCTGATAGAAAGGCAACAGTAACTCAAATAACCACACGCAGACATGAAAACGGGTCAAGGGTGAAAAAGGTGCGAAAACCCAGGCTCACTTGGTTCGGGCTCGGATCGTAAGAGTGGGGAAGAGCCCTTCACCTGAGGTCTACACAAGTGACCTCCAGACGGGTCGCGCGTCACTGGTTCTGACGGACTTATTTATTTGTTCTACAGTTTGTGGTGTTTGGTGCATGTTAAAAAACCTTCTAGAAAATCCCCCCCCGTGGTTAATAGTGAAACTGGTCAAACCGTAAAACCCTGCCTTGCTGAATAAGCCCCCCCCCCCCCCCCCCCCCCCCAATCGCATCTGAACGAATCACGTAGGTGACCCATTTTGGATTAAAAGCGGCGAATTTCGCCGAAAGGTGAGGGATTTTCATGTCTGCACACGTTACAACCAAGGTCTGCAGAAGAGCATCTCTGAACACACAACACGTGGAACCTTGAGGCAGATGGGCTACAGCAGAAGACCACACCGGGTGCCACTCCTGTCAGCTAAGAACAGGAAACTGAGGCTACAATTCACACAGGCTCACCAACACTGGACAATAGAAGATTAGAAAAATGTTGCCTGGTCTGATGAGTCTCCATTTCTGCTGTGACATTCAGATGGTAGGGTCAGAATTTGGTATCAACAACATGAAAGCATGGATCCATCCTGCCTTGTATCAACGGTTCAGGCTGGTGGAGGTGGTGTACTGGTGGGGGGGGCCATTTTCTTGGCACACTTTGGGCCCCTTAGTACTAACTGATCATCATTGCAACGCCACAGCCTACCTGAGTATTGTTGCTGACCATGTCCATCCCTTTATGACCACAGTGGACCCATCTTCTGATGCTACTTCCAGCAGGATAATGCTCCATGTCATAAAGCTGGAATCATCTCAGACTGGTTTCTTGAACATGACAATGAGTTCACTGGACTCAAATGGCCTCCACAGTCACCAGATCTCAATCCAATAGAGCACCTTTGGGATGTGGTGGAACGGGAGATTCATCATGGATGTGCAGCCGACAAATCTGCAGCAACTGTGTGATGCTGTCATGTCAATATGGACCAAAACCTCTGAGGAATGTTTCCAGTACCTTGTTGAATCTATGCCACGAAGGATTAAGGCAGTTCTGAAGGCAAAAGGGGGTCCAACCCGGTAATACCAAAGTGTACCCAATAAAGTGACCGGTGAGTGTAGACTGCTAGAGATTTTCACTTCTCATCAGCACACAGCTGAAAACGCTCATGGTGTAGTAGAAGCATTAAACCAGACCTTGTTAAACAGTTTAACAGGAGCAGCTACTGATCCCAACTCTTTGAGGTAGTCAAACCATTTGAATGGCAGTTTAGTGTGACCTGGAGAGTAGATCAGAAAAGACCATCAGCACCACAGGTCCACCTGTACAGCAGTAGGTGAACCAGGTCCAACATGCAGAGGTACTGTACCTTTGGGAGGAGTGAGCTCTATGTTGTTAATTTCACAGAAGCCAGCAGGGAAGATGGAGGGGGAGGTACTGTGGTAGCAGAACCAGTCTGATCCATCCACAGCCTCTGAACCATCAACCCCAATCATGAGAAAACCATCCGCCAGCACCTACACAGCACAGAAGATCAGGTCAGTGTGGAAGAGTCTGAACAAGGACCTGAACTTGATCCTGATGGCCAACACCACTCTACCTTCTTCACAGTGGCTACACAAATAGCTGAGAGGTTCAGGGGGTCAATGGCTTCCAACTTCATCCCATCTTTAAACCAGTCGCCAGTCTGGTCCACGTCTTTCACCTGGAACACACAAATGCACACAGTTATGTGAAGATGATGAACAGCAGCAACACATGTTGCACAGTGACAACATGGGTCTGAAAAACCAACTCGAAATGAGAACTGTTCCCCTCACTGCCTCTGAACTGTATTTATATGGAGCCTTACAACCCACCAAGGTGCTTCATGAGACACCATCCCTCACCCATCCACACGCTGGTGGTGATGAGCTACACTGTAGCCACAGCTGCCCTGCCAGGCTGCCGTACACAAGCACCTCCGGTTCCAGAAACGCCAGAGCCAGGTGTTCCATCTACACAGCTGATTAGAATACTGTTTGCTGTTTCATTACTACCTCCCACTGTCACTACCCCATAACATTATCCTTCATAACTGTCATGTTTTCAAATCTGTTTTAATGTATAAGGCAACTCCTCCACCTTCTTTCCATTTATAAAATACAGCTGAACGTCATCCATGATGTCATCTTTCAGACAAATCTCCTTAAACGCAATCTCACTACATTTATTTTTAACTCTCCTTAAATAATCTTTTATTGTTGTAAACCAACAAAACAAGCTTAATTTGTAAATCAAACTTTACCGGGGGGGGGGGGGGGGGGTGTTGACAAATAACTTATAATTGTGCCCACATTCCCCAGGTTTACTAGCCTGGCAAGCCTTCTTATATATGTGAATATATAGTCTGGCCACGAACCATTGACGGCTCTCAGTCGTGAGGCGGGTTGTCTTTCAATATGTCAGCACGCAATTGGATAGCGCTAGGACCAATCAGAGTGACGAACAACGTGACGTAATCACGGCGACGGAAAAGCGGGAGGCTTTAATGGCGTCTAACATCAATGATTTCTGTCGTTTTTGTATGAAAAACATGTGAATATCAGGTGTACTGGGACATTGCACTACTTTGTTTGATAAAAATAAGAAGCCGCTAAGTATATCAGACAGACTTACGCACGTTGGAGTCTAAATAATCCAATGTTGATGACAAAGCCGTTTCAAACGAACACGTTTCCTGAGTTGCCGCCATGTTGCTTGGGTTCGCGGCTGCAGCGCTGACGTCATCGGCTACTCCCGCTCTGTGATTGGCCCAAAATATAGAGCGCTGTGATTGGCCCAACCAAAATTATAGCGAGCTGTGATTGGACAGCCACAGGCTGCGAGGGTTCCTATGAAGCGTGCCTAGACCAAACTCTGCAAAGCAAGAATTTGGTCTAGTTCACTAGGCTACAAGTTTACACAAATTTCTCACAAGGTCCTCGCATGCTGCAGAGTTGCATCAGTGGGTTTGTAGGGACCTCTGACATTTACATACCTTTTATTGCTACAGTAATTTGTTGGAATACTTACAAAAAATCATCAATGTGATTTTTTTTGCAAAATGCAAACCATTTTCTACCATGAGGTTTAGACAGTCCGTCTGCTTAGAACAAAAGAAAAAATATGCCTGACAAAAATGATAAGGAAATTATTAGGGATCATCATATAATTAAGAATTACTGTGAGACTAACTCACAGAACACCAAACATGAAAAAATCTGAAAATGTTCCAGAATCCTTAGAAGGTGTTCATGCTGCTCTGATGAGTTGGTTCTGAGTAAACGTTTAGGAAGAGCTGGAGCTGCAGGGAGATGCAGCTTTATCTCAGCTGTTTGCTTGAATACTTTAATAAACCACTGCTAAGGTCAAAATGTTACAACTCTGCTTTAGTGCTGCAGAAATGTTACAACATTATGAAATGATCTCATCACGTGTTTGTACTCCAGCTTCCTTAAATCTTCCGCTGCCCAGATCAATATATTAGGATGACTTTGACATGAGTGAGGCTGCAGCATGCTGGTGGCCATTTCTCACCAGAAAAAAGTATTTATGTTGTTAATATTAGGTTTTAACCTTTCATTTATACAGCTACTGGTTTTAACTGAGTTAAATACTGGTGGTGGTTATGTTCAACTCCGAACTTGACTTGGAAAAAAAACACGACGAGCCTCGGGGGGGAAATCTCTAAAGGCTGAAAGGAGGTAAATCTGCTACAGTCCTCGCCAGAAAAACCGTGTTATTTAGTGGTGATTTAGTTTGATTTGACAAACTTTAAGCTCAAAGCCGCTGCTCGTGAGCGCTGTGCGGGTGCGACGCTGCCAAAGCGTCTGTTTCCACGACTGTGATTGGTCAAATGACGACACGCTAAAACAAAGATCGTTTGTAAACAAGATGAATCCCCTCTTTCCCTTGTTGACTGCTGAAACCAGAACGGCTTAGTTGGCTTAAAAACGACCATTTTGCCGAAAAGTTTAGGTATGATATTGGACAAATAAACCACTCACCCGTAAGTCCCTGCCCAACACAGGGTCCTTGTTTACCCATTGTAATCATGAGGTAGCAGCACGAGTTAACGGATCCTAGCAGACAATTACCAGAACGCGTCCCTTCAAAATAAGACAGTTCCCGGATCCTGTTCCGGCAGATCCGGCTCAAATTAAGCCCTGGTGATACTGTATCCTTGATGATTACATCACAATTTAGTTGATCTTTCTCATAATAATCACAACTATTTGTGTTCAAATCAAACAAACTTTCATCTATTTTACTATCTATGTCATATCTTTTATCATCCGTATCCATTTCATAGCCATAATGGGATGGACATCTGTTGACTTCAACGACTCATACAAAATCTGCTCATTCCACCTCCCCGAATCCCCCCAGTTTCATAATTTTGCAACCCAGTCGATCACTTTGGGCTGCTCATTAACGGCCTGTACCCATATCAACAGAACCCTTTTTCTTTAAACGTCATGTGTAAATAGATGTTCTGCCTTACCTTGTGAAAAAACTGTGCAGGAGCATCAACTTGACCATCAGTTTTCTTTGTAACATCTGTAAGAAAACAGAATTTAATTAGATATCTCAAAGTTCTGGTTCTGTAAGACCAACAAAGGGACTTAGGATATATTAGAGCTGGGTATTGATTCAAATTTCAAGAATCGATTATCACAATTTGATCCAATTCAATATCGATACAGGTCAGTGCTATTAAAATGGGTGTTTTTTAGCTGTTACCCTAACTATATGCCCGTAATTCAATGATGCAGCACTGGGTGAGTTACAGTTCACCGGGTGGAAACTATATTAACCCTTTCAGATCCTTTCGGTCATCTGGACTTTTCTTTCTTATTTTAGCTGTAAAAAGGGAAAACTGTTAAATAATTAAATAGATTTTTGGACTTATGAATCGATTCTTGGAATTTTTATAAGAATCGATTTTTCGATTCTATCAACACAGCACTAGGATATATATATTTATATATATACACACACTGAACAAAAGTATAAATGCAACACTTTTGTTTTTGCTCCCATTTTTCATGGGCTGACGAATTCCAGGGTCCTGAACACAAGGACTACTCCAGGATCTTTAATCCATGAACTAGGCCCACCTGATCGTTTGAAGCGATGTCCGATACTTCGGGACCAGCCTATGTTATGGATGAGTGGGCTGTACATGTGGCACCAGAAGTCATCCAAACCATCCTGGTTCTCTTCATAGACCAGTCGGAGGCGCCCTCCTATCACCTGCTCCACCAGCGCCACCCGAGTCCGACACAAGTAGTTCTTATCCACCACCTCTACCCGCATCAGCTTCTTAAATGGAAACTGCATGTTCTCATTGACCTGAACATAAAACAGAATACTGCTGACTTGAGGAACAGGTGGGATGTACCATCAGAGGGTTGAACCTTGTCAGTACTAGGGAGAAAAGGTAAATCTGCCAGCTAAGGGTCTCACCTTGGTATTAAAGTCCGGTGGCAGTGTTTTAGCTCCAGTAAGACGCTTCACTAGAAAGGCTTTCCAGTTTGAGTATTTATGCTGTATACCTGGGAGGGACAACACAGGGATCACTTGAACTACTGTCAACATGCAGGAGAACCAGCAGCTTCACCATATTAACTAGTCTGCAACAGGACCCACTTTTAGGAGGTACCAGGGGTTTGTTGCTCGAAGCACACCAGCCCACTGGGTGAACTTCAGGGACACACAGATTACACCAGAAGTCTTTACTGGCATCACTGTCAAAGCCTTCGAATCGCAGAAGTGCCTTGAACCCTGCAGAAACAAGAAATACCACTTAGACCATTTTCAGACCTCATCATCAGGTCCTGACTGACAGCGATGACACCAAGCAGTAAACTGCAGGATGCATCATCGGATGTTACTGTAAAATCAAAAATGCATTCAGTCCCCTGGAAGGGATCATCATTTAGACCCTGTTCAGGAACCACCACAGTCACACTCTTCAGGTAGTCAGAGAGAAACAGCCATAAGAGCCTGGCATAAGAAGGATCTGGAGCAGAGTGCACCAGCTGGGCGTACCCTGGGCGTCCAACATTGATGTGAAAGTTACGCCCAGCTCATTAAGAGGAGTGCACTCCTCAGGCCTAAGCTCTTCAGCCGCTACGCCCAGGTGTAACTTTAACACCTGGTCCACACCAGGCGTAAGTTGGAAGATCTAGCCCAGAGTTATTGTATCAGCGTGTAAATAAGCAACAGCTTATATGCGCAGATGGAGAAGCTGAGCTGGCCCAGCTGAGACTCAGATTAATTTGTTCTGTGTGTAAAGCATTGATGAAAGACGGGCCATCACCATTGTTTAAGCACTATTTTATTCATTAAATAACAGATCACTGTGTAATGTCTATAATAATAATCCACATGAGCCATTTAGTTGACCTCCAGCTTGTTGAGTCCACTCAACTTCCACTCTGTAGATCTCTTTCCAGTATTTTCTGAAGCTCATCCTGGTCTCTTCTTCGTTTCTGAGAGGAACACAACCTTTTTGGGTGTGGGTCTCTCCTCCTCCGGTCTCTCATCTGAATCTAAAATGTTTAATCTTGTTAATAAAACATAGATGTAAGGATAATTTAGGGCTTCCTCATGACTGCCCTGGCTGTCAGATCTGTCCCTTCCTCAGTGCAGCACTCATCCTCACAGATCTTTTTACTGGGTGACACGTCGGGCGCTGAACAAAGCCATAAAGGCCGACAAAAGCAGGTGAATACGCTCCAAACATATGCATAATCATAGAGCTGTATGGTGAAGCTTTTGGAAGAGGGCCGCCGCCGGTCTGGGGATTTTAAAGAGCAGACTGGTCTTCTTTACTCGTGACATCTTTCCTTTTTTTATCACCTCCTCAGCTGTACGCACTCAGCCATCACACTTGTTATTGATGGCAGCAGTGATCATCTTCCAAACAGCGCCTTTTTGTTCACATTATTACATTTTGTAGAAACTTTCCTCGTCTTCCACCCTTGCTGCACTTGTATCCTTGTGAACACGCACGATACGGTCAGGTGGATCTGCAACTGGTCCTAGTCTGAGTTGGTGCCCTCGGCTCTAATCGACCTTCCACACTAGCATCACCTCTACCCCGCCTAGGGTAGTGAGGGTCCACATCAGCATAGCCTGGATTTTTCCGTCACCTTTTCAGCCCTCTTCCCAAGGCAGTCTGCTTCAGGCTGAGCTGGTCAAACACACCCACTGCCGACTGACTGGCGAATACACTCAGCCAGAGGGGGCTTCCCGCATGCGCGATTCATTATCATTCTGGATACTGATGAGCAAGCCTCTGACTGAGGCCGTTTTTTTCTCTGTCTCTCTGGAGTGCACACACACACACACCACACACACACACACACACACACACACACACACACACACACACACACACACACACACACACACAGAGCAAAGCAGGATGCAACATCAGAGTCAGAGAATCTCCAAAAGCAACACTGCTCAGGCCGCCTTTGTTTAATAATGGCGACACCAGGGACTTCCCCACTCTCTTTTGCTCCGCCCACATGCTCGGAAATGCGCTCATGACAGCACTGTTATCTTTGTGCCAATTTTTCACACCAATTTTGGAGACCGCCCATGTGCTCAATCACGTCTGCATTCCTAAGGCTGTTGTGTGGAAGGAACCCGGCCAGGCTGGTGCAGGCAGCGTGGAATGGAATGGAGTGGAGCCGATGCTAGTGTGGAAGAGCCACAAGTCCAATCCTTACCCTTAGCTAAGGTGTGTTTATGTTGTTTAGCTCATCTGCTGAATGTTTACAGTGCAACCGAGCTTACCTGAAGAGACTGGAGGTGACGTAGAGTTGCACAAACACAAGGAAAGATGATAGCTGTGAACTCAGAGGATCACTTTATTTGACGCCACCATTGCAACTCCTCACACAACACACTCCCGAGTCCCACTCGCCTCTTTTCTCACTGACACCAAACGTCACATCTGGTTAGCTGCTCTCTTCTAAATAAAAGGCTCACAAAAGTGGGTTAACCGTTCAGCCACATGATGTGATGTAGGAGGCAGGCTCTCCCTGCATATAAATACACCTACAGGCTCTTATGCTCTTCACCTCGCTGAGAACATCTATGAACCCAAAACCTTGTGCCACCTAGCTGCTGTTACTTAACACCTCCCTCTTTGGATTTCCAAGCACCTCTAGCTTAACTGCTCTAGTTGGGAGTCAGCTCACTGCCTGCTGGTAAGATTCCTGGTAGGGATGTGAATCTTACAACAACTCACGATTCAATTAGATTCCTTTCCTCGGGGTCATGATTCGATTCAGAATCGATTCTCTTAGTAACAAAGTTCCAACTAGAGTGTAGACTAGAATGTGTGTGTGAGAGGTGTAAGTTCAGAAATACTTTTTGTATAATTTCTAAATTAATTTGCACTAGTTTCATCAAGTGTTGAAATAAACACAGATTTCAGCAGATTGCAGCATATATTTTGTTTTCTCCTCTGCCTCAACTGGCCTCTGTAATCAAATTCTTCAGTTTTTCTTAGATAAGTTTCCCAAGATTAGAGCTCAGATCTCTTCTCCTTCCTACAACCCTGTCCTGCCCATGGGCTTTTCAACAGCTTGGAACCCATTTCTCTCCCGTCTTGAAAAAAACTATTGCTTCTATGAAACCTTCTGGCTCCCCGGATGATGTAATTCTACCTGGCCTCCTTTGATTACCCATAATGTACTGGACATAATTAATGGTAGTTTGACCTTGGTTGAAGTTCCTCATGCCTTCAAACACGCTGTTGTACAGCCAATTTTGAAAAGACCAGGGGCCTCATTTATCAAATGTTCATAGAAACGTTCCTATATTCCCTCCTACGGATGAAATTTAGAATGTGTGTACGAACAGTCAAAAGTCTGATTTATGAAACATGCGGTGGTCTCTTGTACGCATGTTCCTTCGCAATCGTCTGATGATAAATTCCACCTGTGCGTATCCAGGTGCTCGTGCCCATGTACCGTCATTTACATACAGAAACGCCTTCCATGAACCATATTTGGTCACACTATGTCCTCAGGTCGGGAGGGGATTCCCTGGGTTCTTTCCGGACAAAAAAAGAAAAACTTTATTGACAGCGAGATCGAAGCACTGGACACTTGATAACGCGTGTATGATAGGGGAGCAGAGAGAATCTGGAGGGTTCTTTTATTTTTAAAATAGAATCTGGACTGGAATCGGATCAGTGCGCTGCGCTCAAGGAAGAGCCGTTCCCTCCAGAGTGCACTCTGCTCTGCTACATCCTCCAATAATAATAAGAATAAGAAACAATCTTTTATATAGTGAATCTCAAGCAAAATCACGATGCGCTTCACAGGAACAAAATAATTAAATTAAAACATAAAAAATAATTAAATTCAAAATGATTTAAAACATTATAAAAAAGGGAAGAGTAAACATTGTGATTACAAAATAACACGAAATCAGCCATTCTACAATGTCAGATTCCCGTGGGTCACGGGTGTTTTAGCACCAATAATGTGACTCAGCTGTTTTTCCACCGTAGTAATTATTTATTGGGTAAAATGATTAGTGGATGAGGAACACGCGTGGATCACTGAGACCTTCAGAATTGTTGTTCCCTCATTCTGCCACTAGATGCTGTTCCTACGCATGGTCAGAGCTGTTCTTATATTTAGGAACATTTTCACGCACAAGTACAAATTGGTAAATACCACACAATGCGCAAAATCGTTCCCACGCACGAAATACGCACAGATCTGTTCGTAAGTACGGTTGATAAATGAGGCCCCTGGTCTTGACACAGCTGTTATTTCTAAAAATTAGGGATGCACCGATACCGGTATCGGCCTCGATACCACATTTTCTAGTACTCATACTCGTTAAAAGTCCCTCGATACCGGGGGACCGATACCACGGTCTGAGAAATGTCTGTTTGAGCGGCGTGTAAGGGGTTAATCACAGGCGCTGAGTGCCCGCCCCCAAGGCCCCAGCTGCAGCTCAGAGCAGGGAGAAGGCGAGGTGAGACGGGACGAAACAACATGTCAGCAGTGTGCAACTATTTCAAAGTGGATAAAGACGACCAAACAACCTTTTTTTTTATAATTCTGTATTCCTTAATATGTTGCATAAAAGATGCTGCAGTTTTCATTTTAAATAAATGTTCTTAATTCCAAACGAGTGCCTTGTTTTTTTGTTAAAGTATACAACTAAAGCTGTTATCTGTAAAGTAAAATCATGTTTTTATTAAGTACTCTGTATCGGTGAGTACTGAAATGCAAGTACTCATACTCGTTTTCCAAAAAAGTGGTATCGGTGCATCCCTACTAAAAATGATGGCCTAAATAATGAGACAGCTTTAAAATTTGATGCCAAGCCGTCCCTGTTTTCTGTAATATCTAATCTAAACTCAGCATGTTGTGGAAGTAAAATAAAAACTGATTATTGCACAAATAATTCAACAAACTTATTCAAGTCTGTACTATTGGAAATGTGCAGTAACCATTCCTGGCACAAATGTCTGCAGAGAGTTTTCGCCTCTGCGGGAGACAAAGTGACTGCACAGAGAAACCTCCTGAAAGCTGAGCATGTAGACCAGCTTGTGTTCCTGTACAGAAATCTGGAGATTTAAAAATAAACTCCAAAATATGTACAACCTCAGATCTCATCTGAGAATGTTTGATATTTTTGTCCAGCTAAATAAGTACTTTTGGCCCGTTGCACAAAGAGTTCCACTGATAGAAACTGCAGTGCTGTACTTTATTTTATTTGCACTTCATATTGTCTGTTTACATTAATAATTCTTCAAGCACTTTAATTTTAGTTTTTTTGTGCATGTTAAAGTAACATAAAAAGTGTTGCATTTTGTGGTTTTGTATTTAGAATCACAAACTGCTGAAAGTGATATTGTTTACATATTTTTTCATGTTAAACAAAATACTTAATATTTAATTGAAATACTTTTGTGTTTGATTCTACAGAGGCTGCCTTATTTGTTTATTTTGAAATTACTTCTGATAATGCAGATGTTAATTACTCCATTTAGTTTTTACTTAAAGAGCAATGGGTTTTGGTTCCACCACTGCAATGTAAATCCCTCTATTATGGGTTCAGATACCTCATGTTTAACATGTTACGCATCAGTTTGGACTGTTTACTGAATTTTACTACAATAAATTCAGTCTAAAAAATCAATAATATTGTCTGGCTGCATGTATCACAATACGTCGTTATATATCGTATCGTCTCCCCTTTATCATGGTACGTATCGTATCGCCAGAATTTTACCAATACACATCCCTAATCACAGTATATAATATTTTTTTTTTTTTAATGTAAATGTTTGTGCTATGTTTTATATTGTATGCATTCACTGTTTTACTTATTTATGCAGCCTGTTGGCCAGGTCATGTTTGTAAATGAGAAGTGGTTCTCAAACAGTTCACCTGGATAAATAAAGGTTAAATAAATAAAAAAAAATATATCGTTACTGCGTGTTCTTCAAAATGTATCGTGATATAGATTTTAGGCCACATCGCCCATTCCTAACAGAAAATATTGAACTTGTGATATTCTAGTCTTTTGAGCTGCGTTTGTATTTCAGATGGTTTCTGTCGTCATACCTGCTAGCTTTATGATCTCTGCTATCCAGTACACCTTTGTGGAGAGGTTGGTGTCTGAGTTGGGCACTTCGATCCTCACTCCTTCTTCTATGTTTCCCCAGCATGTCCCCATGGGGGCCTGCGAGTCAGAGGGACCTGTGACGTTATCCAGCCATGACACGATGAGATCAATAGCCCAGGTGATACTTACATGCTTGAAACAGCTGACAGGAGCTCCCACGGTGTTGCTGCTACAGATATACCTCCCCCAGTCAAAGCTCTCAGCAGGGACAACTAAGAGGACCAAAACAATTGTGATGGTTTGAGCTCTGTTCACACCTTTAACACCACGACTGCCTCCTGAGGACTTACCAGCTTTGGACTTGGCCAGGTTCTGCTGACTTGCTTGGTACTGGGCGTAAGCTGCTAGTTTTGCCATGAGAGGCTGTTTCTGTAGGACTTTAGCCTTTTTTGTTGGAGGCTTGCCCTTTAAAATAAAAGCAGGTAGAATTCTTATCTGTATGCACATTTTTACCATCAGACAAAATCTAAAGAGATGGTATATTTACTTGGAGTCGTGCCAAAATGCTAGCCTTTTTAGAGTTTGAGGAGTAGCTCCTAGAGCAGGACACACTGCAGAAGCGCTTGGTTTTGGAGTAAAAAGCATCTCGTACTCCAACCATCCCACACATCTCACAGGTGGCTGTGAAGAAGGAAGAAAAACAAAACATGGAATCAGTCAGAACGAAAGAAAAACAACAACACAGAATAAGCTCCTAATCTCAATCTCTGAAACGCACACAGGCAGAAGTCTAAATACGAGTCTGCAGACATTAAAAGCACAATTCACATCTTTGGAAGCAGGCTTCCTTTAGAAAAGTTATAAACGCTTAACATCTGACCAGCTCTGTGAGCATCCTCAGTCTGGTGAAACAGAGATTAGTTCTATGAACTAACAGCTAGCAGCTGCCAACCTAAAGATGCCCTAGCAAGGTTTTTTTTATACAATTGTAAACTGATCTTTGAGCCTCTATAAAGCTTATGAAACTTTGTTGGGGCTCAAAATGTCCCAGGAGCCCTGATTAATGGGCAAATAAACCCCATTATAAAGCCCTACCATGAACAGACTGGTTTTGGGGACTTCCAGTTGAGAGGTGAATGGAAAAGCAGCACAGAATGTAGCTCCCCCCAGCCTAGAGAATATAAGACCCTAGTCTAATTCATCAAACCTTAATTCTACTAGAAATGTGTCAAGTTAAAAGTGAGGGGATTGTTTGGAAAAGACAAAAAGTCATGAAAGCAACCGAGAAGAGAAAGAAAGATAACGACAACGACACGACACCAAGCAGTGGCCTTTTTTAATATGGGGGGGACTGACCCATGGGTGATGATGGACCGTCCCTCATCCAGGACAAACAATACCCCACTTACAAGCAGAAGAAGGGGGGAAGTAACTCATTTACTTGAGTACCTTTTTGAGAAACTTTTGCATTGTATTTTGTAATTTTACTTATTATGAGTAATATTATTAAGAAGCATCTTTACTCTTACTCGAGTATATGCTGTAGTTAGTTCATGAATAGCTGCTGGACCTGCTGAAGGTGAATAGTTGATATAGTCAGTGGAACCCTGGGCTCTTCTAACATGATGGCCTGGTTTCTACAGATCTGAACAAGTGCACATGTGTTTCTGCCTTCATTAGTTATTTCATTATTTATTTATTTTTGCTCGTTTTCTATTTTGTTCTCTAAACCACTGGAAATGGCTGATAACTTTATATTTTTGTTTATCTAATTAAATAATGTAAACAAATTAAATCAGCTGTTATCGTCGGTCCTCGGTACCTGAGGACCCTTTATGCCAAATACGTTTTCACTTTTACTGGAGTCTTTTTTTAAAGATTAATACTATGTACTATGTACAAAATGGGGCTGGTGGGAACCACCTTTTTTGCCTCATACACAATCCGCAGACATAAATGCACTCGGTTTGTCCAGTATCTATATCTATGGCCGCTAGGGATGGGACGAAATATCGTTTGGCGAAATTTCGCGATACAAAACGTGACAAAAATGCATCGAGTAAAAAAAAAAAAGGATCGCGAAATAAAGACTAGATGGCACTGCTGCATGATTTGTGTATGGCAGGCATACAGTCTAAAGCCTTTTTTATAAAACAATGCCGCTAATTTGCGCAACGCCTGAGGCATCTGGGAGCGTTAGGTCGTTTATAAGAGCTCAGACCGTGGCGGTAATGTTGCGCAATCATGTCCGTTTTATAAAAGATTACGCGATGGTGGCATAAAGGAGGTATGGGGGCGGTCTCCGTGCTGTCATGGACTTCCATTTATCTTGGACATAACTTGCTTTTTATTGCGATCAAAGCCGCGCTCGTTGAGTTTTTTTCCCACATTTCTCTACAGGTGTGTGTCCTCCACCATCACTGTGAACAGTCAGATGATCTGAGCTGCAGATCTAACGGATAGAAGCTCCCGGAGCTCCGCATCGCTCCAGTTTATCATCTCAGCTGGTTCGAAAACAAAACTTGGGGCCGTGTTTAGTTTCATTTTCATTTTATAGTTCCCGGCCGGAGCTCGGCATTAATTCACCACGTGGTCATGACACCTCCCTCTGTTAAGTTAATGTGCGTTTATAAGACCGGTGAAGCCGCAATATTACTATCAAGCGTGGCAGCACGAATGCCGCAAAATTCGGTAATATTACGCTGATTTGCTGGCATGGTATGTCTTATAAAAAGGGCTCATGGTGGCAGGCTGACAGCACTATCTGCTGATTAAGCAGGGTAAAACTAAATGAAAAAAAAAAAAAATCCGGGGAACGGTGCAGTGCGTCATGACGTCATCACGTCAAGTCACAGCGCCTGTTGTAACAACACTGCAGGCAGGAGACATTGTTTCTGCTCAAAGATCACTGATTACACCAGAACATGTTGATATGTTAGTTTTTTTGAAGAAGAACCAGTCCTGAGATAACTTAACCTAGGTTTAGAGCAGCACTAAGGGAGTGTTCTTGTTTGGCCTGTTAGGCCTTGTGTTTCCCTGTGTGCAACGGTAACAAAAATAAACAAGCTGTTATTATACAGTAATATTTTATCCTTTTTTTTTTTTAATATCGTATCGTGACATATCGTTTCGTGACTATGACATATCGAGGTGCATCGTATCGTTAGTTTAAGTGTATCGTCCCATCCCTAATGGCCGCAACACGATAAATAAAACAAGTGAGTGGAGTTCTGCCTAGCAGATAGCCAGTCCGTCCCTGCCCATGACTGGGTCAAGCCAGTCTTTAAATGCTGGATCATCGAGCAAAATTTAGGAAAACTTTTCCCATAGCGAGGCGGAAAGTTGTTTGCTAATGCTATCAACATGAGCCGTTCCATCATCACGCATGCACACAACAGATCTGACAATGGAACCAATCCTATCAGCGCTGCAGGTCCTGGCAGCTCATATAAAAGATGTTTTTAAAGAGGTGAGAAAATTTACTACCATGTCAGAAATATTTACTACCTTTTACCATCACGTGGAAACCCTGGAAAAAATGGTGGAGACTGAAGCATGAGGTGGAGCTCGAGAAGATTGGCCAACAATTTATAAATGCCTAACTGACATAACAAAAGAAATACGAGAGCTCAGAGAAGAAATTAAATGATCAGAGGAATAGTCTCTCTGCGGCTCAATGACCAGACTGGAGACGTCGTTTAAAGGTCCTGTACAATACAAAATCTGCTTATTGGAGCTTTTTACCATGTGATGTCATTTTTGAATGAAAAATACCCCCATAGCAGTTTTTGGCTGCATTCATGCATTTTCCCATCTCAGCTCCAAGTTCTCAGGTTCTCAGCTATGGACTTGCAAAAGCCTCAATGAAACCTAAGTCATCACGCCCTGATCAAGCTAGTCTAGAATCTGGAACCCGCCTCCCCTGAAATGTAGGCCACTAACACCCACCATCTCTGAGTAGCAAGCATAGAGTGGTCGATTTCATGCTGCAGTTGAGAATGTTTTAAGCTGACCTTCATGTCACAGATGACTGCTTTAAACCTCCACCGGTACCAGAACGGATATTCTGACAAATTACTTCTTCAAACCGGCACCCTTTCTACATTAAAACCATCCCATGGAGAGACCTTAGTGGTGAGTACAACCAGAACGCTAACCGCTAGCTGCTGGCTAAACACTTAGAAAGTTTGTTGGGTGAGCTTCAGAAACTGTCTTTTCTCTCTGTGTGTGTGTGTGTGTATACATCAAAGTGAGGACATTTGCCCAGTCCTCACTTTGGTGCAACCTCACAGAGCTCTACTCATTAGTTTTAGAGGTATGGTGTGAATTAAGTTTTAGTTTAGGTTAGGAATAGATCAGCATTGGTTATGGTTAGGGTATGGGTTAGGCATAATGCAGTCACTAAAATGAATGGAAGTCAATGGATGGTCCTCACTAAGATAGAGAGACGAGAATATGTGTATGTGTGTGAGAGAGAGAGAGAGAGAGAGAGAGAGAGAGAGAGAGAGAGAGAGAGAGAGAGAGAAAGAAAGAGAGAGAGAGAGAGAGAACGTGCATGCATGCATCATTTTAACGTGTTTACCAGAGCTTCTGAGAACGTGACCATATACTGACCCATTCCAGCTTTGCCATCTGGGTACGTGTAGACTTGTCCGTTGTTCTTGATGATGGGCAGACTGGCTGGGATGGAGGGCACCACCTCATCTTCACTCTCTTCTGAGCTGGAGCTGCTGGTGGAGTCTTCGCTGCAACTGTCGTAGCCATCAAACATCCCAAATGAGTCTCTCCGCTTCCGCTCAGAACGTTGTGTTCGTTCAGCCTTCACATTTAAGAAAACATAATCAACAAGTCTGACAACAGCATAAAAACATTCTGCAAACAACTTTGAAAACAGCTTGAAGAAAACCTTTTATTCCATCCATCCATTTTCATCCTTTTATCCAGAGTCAGGTCATGGGGGCAGCAGCCTAAGCAGAGAGGCCCAGACTTCCCTCCGGGGGAATCCCAAGGCGTTCCCTGGCCAGCTGAGAGACATAATCCCTCCAGCGTGTCCTGGGTCATCCCTTGGGTCTCCTCCCGGTTGGACAGCGGGTCTACTCCGAGCCCCTCCCGGATGACCGAGCTTCTCACCCTATCTCTAAGGGAGAGCCCAGACACCCTGCGAAGAAAACTCATTTTGACCGCTTGTATCAGCAATCTTGTTCTTTCAGTCACTACCCAACTCTCGTGACCATAGGTGAGGGTAGGAAGGTAGAATGACCATTAAATCAAGAGCTCCGCCTTTCAGCTCAGCTCTCTCTTCACCACGACAGACCGGTACAAACGCCCGCATCACTGCAGACGCAGCACCAATCCACTCCATCTTTCCCTCACTCGTCAACAAAACCCAGAGATCCTTCCACTTGAGGCAGGACCTCATCCTTTCTCATTTCTGGTTGCATTTCCAGATGAGTATATAAATATATTTTCAGAAGAAGAGGAAGGGACCCAAGGAAGACGGGGGTAACAGCTTCCTCAGCTGCAGGGAAATGCAGCTTTATCTCAGCTGTTTGCTTGCAGGGTTTCCCCCAGCACATTATATACTTGGCGGGCCGTCTGGCTTTCCCTGCCCCCCCCGCCAGGCTAAGCATTACTTATGTATTTATTTTAAAGTTTTTTTAATGAACCAAACTAACATTTAAAATGTTAAATTTAGCGTTGAAACAAATACTCGAATATTTTGATTTTAAAAATTCCTCAAATCATTATTGTTTAATGATTTGAGGTTTTGTGTGCACCGCAGCCGGACTCTAATTTACACTGACACGTTTTACTGGAGCACAACGTTGGATATCACCGGTGATCACGACAGCATGGAGGAAAGTGGAGAAAACCATAACGACAAAAACTCTTGCAAAAGGCAAAGGCGGTCCAAAGTTTGGGATCATTTTAAACTCAAAAGAAGTGAAAACACGGCCGAGTGTCTCCACTGTAAAACAGAGTTGTCTTACCATAACAGCACAACTTTATCGTTGAACAGTATACTGCTTCAGCCAGCTGAATCCACGACCAGGTAGGCTAATGCTAATACGTAGCACGCACGCTGACTTTCACTTCAAGTAGGGACCAGGAAAAAACACGTTAATCGTGTTCACGTTAAAGACGGAATGGCAGGCCATTGTAGCATGTAATTTACTGACATATGTATCTTTGAATGTAATTTTAGGTTGGATTATTGCCAATCCGTGTATATTTAGAAAAATATAACACCATTACATTGTTACTAGTAGAAATTAGTGAAGTTGGATATTTAAACAAACACATTAGAATTTGATTGACAGAGGATTCGATAGAATATTAGAATACTAAAATATTAAATAGCTGTAGCCTTTGTTAATGCAGGAGATAGGTGTAGGACACTGTTTTCATGTTCAGCCTGCATGAAACACTCGGAGTGATCGATAATTATCAGAAATAATCAAAAAATGTTTGTTCAGTGAAGCACACCTTTAAAATTAAAGGGGTCTTTAACCTGCAAGTCTGACTTTAACAGCATGGTGATACAAAAGCACAATAGCAACATCAACGATGAATAAGTGAACAGGGTGAGAGGTCACGTGTATGTTCCATTATCTGAATTGTATTTTTTGTCTCTGGTAAAACCAGATTTTCAAGATTGTGCCTTTTTGTAAGACAAATAAATATTATTAATAAATGGTTTATAACACCACATACTAGTCATACTTTTAAAATTCCTGACAACTTTTTTTTTTTACAAAAACACTGTGGGTCGCCGTCTACCACCGGGCTTAGCAAGTTTTGTGGGGGAAACCCTGATTGCTTGAATACTTTAACCCTCAGGCTTCACTTTAAATTTCATCCTAAAGAGTCATTAGAGGACAAAAACGTCCACTGCTTAAAATGGCTATAAAAAATGTATACAGTAATATTTTTTTTAACTTTTTTTTTCATAGATCTGTTAAACAACTTCTGCCCTGCTCAAACATATAAAAATTTCAATCATTTTGAGGATTTTAACCCTTGAAATGCCAGTTTGAATACTCAAAGGCACTGCTGTAATTTATGAAAAAAACACAAAAACTGAGTTATTTTCCCCAAATAAAATTTTTTTTGCTTGGGGCGTTCATTACAAATCAGTCTTGATTATGTTATCAAATATCTAAAATTTTGAATTTTTTGCATTTATAGTTTTTACATAGCAACAGATTTAAAATTTACTACCCTCTTGAGCCATTAGAGGACAAAAACGTCCACTTTTAAAACTGCTTTAAAAATGGTCCAGATTAATATTTTTTTCTGCTTTTTGGGTCTAAATCTTGTGATCAACTTCAGTTCTGATCAAAACAATCAAAAATTGAACATTTATCTAAAATTTAACCCTTTATATGCCAGTTTGATTACGTGATGCTCATTTTTTCATGAAAAAAGCAGACAAAAGAGGAGACATTTTACATAAAACATATTTTTTGTGACTGAAATATTTTTTTTTAAATCAGCCTTGGCTATGTCAAGAATGTGACAACATATCACATTTTATGCTTTATTAGTTTTTGTGTAGCAGCAGATTTAAAATGTACCA